>WMED01019579.1:0-12390 GCA_019650415.1 Pipa parva | reverse complement strand
AGACTTTGTAAAAATTAACATTTGTGTCATTCTCAAAACTTTTGGCCATGACTGTACTGCCCCACAACAACCCCCATTCTGTATTTCCCCACAACCCCCATCCTATACTGTGCTGCCCCTATAACCCTCTCTCTACCCCCTGCAGAAAGTTGTAATGTTAGTGGAAAAGTTGTTAAATTCATCAGCAGCAAATAAATTACAATCTAGTTCCACATTCCACAAGGTCAATTACCAGCAAAGAAAGCAAAGTAAAACCAGAAAAATGTCTAAAATATTGTAGTTCTTTTGACCACATTCCTTCACCATTTATAGGTGGTTGAGGGCATATTTTATAGGAGGGGTGCTCTGAAAACCCCTACCCTTTCTTCTTTACCCCTGTGCATGGGGTGGGAAGTATGTATCTTGGGCTTCCCCTATTGTCCTGTGGGGTAGAGGGGAAAGTAAAGAGGGGGATCAAGACTGAACACCACCCCTTAGCCCAGTGCGTAGTACCCTAAAGGGGGATCAGTTGCACAACACAACCCCCTTGCAAGCATTGTGAATCAATTAGAAAAGTTGTTGGCTGAACTACTTTCTTCACACAATTAATTACAGATAACATATCTACTATCTATGTGCAGAGTTTTCAGGGACATCATAGCACATGCTAGTGTGTCTCCAGCTGGTACACACATTTCATTGCTTCCAATATAGAGACAAGTCACACTTAGGGAAATTCATGAATCCTGGCAAAAAGATGTAAAAGATACAATGCCAACATCTGATGTTTGTTTTTTTAATAGTTTAGATTGTCTTTTAATACCAAACAGTGGGCATCAGAATTAGGTTGTTGAAATTTTCAGAATGTGCACTACATGATCATTCACCAAATGAAACCTAATTTTGAACATTACCAAAACCATTTCGTTGTAAAAAGCATAAAACTATTGAATTAGATTTTTGATAAATACATTTTTAAAAAAAGCACCCAATTTGTGAATTCCCCCCAATTTAAAATGATTAGTGGTCAGGTACAAATAACCCTTGTGGCTTTTGTCTAATTTTTCGTGACGCACATGGCCACAGCTAAAGTTCCAGAACAGAAACCTCTGTCCCATGTAATAATCTGAACTGTTTCAAGAAAAAGAGGAATGATCATATTTAAAAAGGATTGTTGGAGATGAGCAATTTAAACCAGCATTTTGTTCTGACTACAGATATATTAACTACTCACAGTTATAGTTGTAAATCTTTATTGTTATAATTTAAATTACAATGTTCCCCCATAAACCTTAAGAAGGCACACAGCTGTTGCAAAGTTGGTAAGCTGCTAGAAAGCAGATGCAGCCCTTATACAAGGCAAACAAAGCATTATGGCTTTACATTTTCCCAATATTCCTGTGGATTTAATAAATGCTGTGTATTTATAAATTGTTCTAAATAGTTTTTTTTACATATTAAGAAAAAAAAAAAACAATACAAAGCTGGTGTTATTATCCAGTACATATTTTGCTTCCCTTTCAAAAATGGAGAGTCAATAAAATTCGAGAAGTTCAGTGCCAAAACTGTTTTGCATGCAATACTAAATCAGCTCTTCAGGAGACAGTAATCTATATTTAATCTTTAGGGAATATTTCCAGCAAACGGACACATAAGGCAATTGTTTCATTTTATCATAAAACATAGTAATTGTTAACAAGATTTTACAGGATTCTGAAGTAATGTTCACCAAAAACATAATATTTATTAATTACACAGATGTCAAAGACACAAGCTTGAAAGGTAAGGCTACACTATCCATTTTATCACTGTTTTACCACGTGTTTAAAACCACAAAATGTGTACCATTCACTTGCATTGCCGCAGCATGAAATCACCTGCTATTCAGTCTACAGCTAGGGGTTTCTTTTATGCATTTACATATTGTCTTCTATTTTGGCACCCATTCTGTTGCAATTTTACATACATGCAGTAAAAACGACAACAAAACCTATAGTGTAGACTTAGCCTAAAAAAAAAAAAACGTGCAATTAGTAGTTTTATCCTAAAAGTAGCGCCAACTAAAAAAAATGACTCAGCCAAATTCAGTATAATCCAGAGAGTTATTTAGGTTGATAACAATTCCCAATTCCTTGGAAATCTTACCCTGGCTGTAAAAATGTAAGGATGTTATGACCCAAGAGATCTAGATTAATTTGCATTGGACATATTAGAAATGAATTATATAAAGTTGTCAACTCATTCTAAAGAGAACACAAAAGGCCTACAATCTGAGCAATGCAAAATATCATACCACAATTAGCATGCTGATTTGATTAGATTTTGCACATATAACAAGCTATCATACTGAAATAATTTATCATTAACTCATTTCAGGAACGGAGTCACCAATTATAGCACACAACAAAATGGTTTATTTAAAGCAGACATGAGAGGTCCGCTTAAAATACTTTCCAAGTAAAATATGGGAACCTCTGCTAATTCATCTTGCTGCAAATCAGGAAAGGTTATAAAGAAAAAAGGAACCACACTGGGGTTATTTTCACCTCTGAGGAAAATTTAACCTAAAGGACTCCATATTTGCTTTAAAAGCATTTTAAGTGGACCTCATAGGTTTACTTTAATTTGAGTCAGGTGGGAGATTAACACAGTATGCGGCAAAATTTTTACAGCAAATCATCTTTGAAATTTCCAAAACAAAAAGTGTTGTTTAAATAGGCAAGTTGATTATTCCAGCTTTAAAATTTCTTAAAGTCTAAATTCACAGTGATAAATAAAAAAGGAATCTTACAATTCCAAGAATAAATTTTCAACCTACAGCTGCAGATGTTTTTGTAAGGAAGAGAAATTGATAGTATTCTAAATTAAAAGTAACATATTGCAAAAGCGAAGATTTACTAGTGTGAAATATAGGTGTAAACTTAAAATGGTGCTTTCATCCATTACCTACCAGCCATTGGCTTTGATTAACTGCAACTAGAATTATTTAAAGGACCAGTAACACAAAAAAAACAAAAAACAAATCCGATTTGGATTGGCAAGGTAGTTATCATACACACTTCTGGCAAAAATGCTTTCCAGTTGAATTCCTAATGTATTATTTTCAGTTTATTTCTCTTCTTGTGTTTGCAGTTCTCTTTTATCTGTAAAAAAAAAGAAAAAGAAAAAAAAAACACACCTCACCTAGTCTCATTGTTCCAACAGAAATTTAGATGTTTATGATGTTTGGCGTAACCA
Organism: Pipa parva; assembly: GCA_019650415.1. Lineage (NCBI taxonomy): Eukaryota > Metazoa > Chordata > Amphibia > Anura > Pipidae > Pipa > Pipa parva. Next base: position 9,174 of record WMED01019579.1, on the reverse strand, counting down.
GAAGAAAGAGAACACAAACCAAGAAAGATGACATTTTTATAAATACTACATAGGGGAATACCATGCCAATCCTAATAGCAATTTTATTTCTCTGGTGTTACTGTTCCTTTAACCAGGTTTCTGGATAGCTGCTATGGGTTATACCTGTACACATTTTAATGTATGGTATGTTTGTGAATTACCCTCCCCGATAGGTGAAACTGCTAACCTGGCATTATTGCTGAAATAATTGGTAACAATGAATGTAAAGCGTGAATGTATGTCCAACAAGTTCATTATGTTGAATTAAGAAAGCAATAAAAAAAAAGTTTTTTTAACTTTCATGGCACAAAAACAAATTTCCTTTCAATCAAAATTGGTGGAATTTGTTGAATAACCATTTAGCACACATTCTGTGAATGTCTTTTTTTGCTTATAAAAAAAAAAAAAAAAAAAAAAGCATAAGTAACAAAATATTTCTTACTCTTACTTTGGATCGACAAAGAAAGCAAGTGAATGCAACAACTTGATGAGTAAACTTTCAACAGCTATTTTTTTGCAATGCAATAATGGCAGATTAGTGAATTCTCCCCTTAGCATCAAGTAATGGCATTATAGACAGCGGAATGCACAAACAGAGGAGACTTAAGGTAGGATGATAATAGCAACATACCATTTTGAACTGCTTCATAAATGGTCACATGCAGTACAGCAACTGTAACTCACATGGTAAGAGTTCTTGTCTCTTGGATACAAGTATAACATACTATGGCCAAATGGTACATATTTCTACCTCAACAAATATGCTCAATAGGGTTTAAAATACAAAAGCGATCAATTCATTTTTAATTAAACACTATAAGGGGTGATGAAAAAGTTGGCATTAAAAAAAAACAAACAAAAAAAAAAACTTATTCTAATTGTTAAATTTACATAAATGGCTTTCACTTTGTTCCTGAATCAGGAATGTTTTAATGATTGATTCCAGTAGTGTGACTAAAGGTGTACAATGTCCACAGGTAAGATAGGCTCTGAAACCCAATCCCCCCTACTGCACTTTTGGATCAAAGCAATGAAATGTACCAGGTCTGGAAGGGGTACCAGGTGCAGGAGCTGCAGGGCAGCAGTGTGTGACCATTACAACCCCTGTAGTTAATGCCCTTGATATATACAGAGAATGTACTAAATTGTTGTAAAGCAAACTATGGTAGCTTTGTTGTAAGAGCCATAAAACTATTTTAGAGGCACTAATGACAAAATGGTTTGTCACAAAAAAAAAAAAGTAATTTGGTTAACTGAAAATTACTGCACCTGTATATGTCTTTTTTTTTTTTTTTTTTTTTTACAACAATGACCAGGATTTACTAAAATCAAAAAGTTTTTGCCCATTTTTGATTCTAGTAAATTTCTGCCTTAAAGTGTATATAATGATGGATCTGTTGCACCTACACCTACTCATAAAAGAAGAAAAATAAACCATCAGCTGATGTGACAAAACACCTAATATAGGAAGAAAACAAAAGCATTTTGGTACTGTTGAATTTATAATAAAAACTGAATGCATATTTGTAGCATTATGCTTTTTCGCCAATGCCAGCATACCGATTCCCACTAATTTTACTATGGAAAGCAGTGGTGGTTAAACAACCCTAAATTCTGGTTTCACACCAGTGAGTCAGTCAGAAAAAACAAGTAGGTATGATTGCTCACATGCAAATTAATTCAATTATTTTGTGTGCCACTCGCAATCACAGGCTGGCATGAAACCAGCCTATCATCAACCTGCTCCCCCCATTCTGTTAACTGCACAACTGTTACATTTGGTGCGCAAATTCTGAACAGCAGCTCCCCAAAAAAATAAGGCAAATAAAGAGTGTGAGTGAAAGTAATTGTAAACTTTGCTGGGCAAAGCTTCTCAGTGATGGGCTGATACCTGACAGATTTAGCCAACACAATGTGGCTCTGTGCCCAGGGACTTTCCAACCTCAGGTACACTCAACTGCAATCTGTTAACCATGATGTCTCAATGTGTGTGAACAGCCAGCTGGGGGAAGTGGAGGAAGTAGACAAACATAACACTAGACTGAAGTAAAATGGACTAGCCAAATAATTTATACATCAGTTTCAGAATGACCTTTATTCATTTAACAATATCCTATTTTAATAGCTTTTGGAGGGACAGGTACATTGAATGGCTTTGGACAAAAGAAAAGGTAACACCAAAAAAAAAAAAATTAAAACTTAAATAACTGAATTTACAGGTCAGCTATTTGTATTTATTTATAAATAGTTTCTTTGAAGCCAAGATCCCAATATGTATTGCTTTAAGTTTTCTTTTCAACCTAATATATGAAGACAGTTTTTATATATATCAGCCACTTCCACTGAACATCATATTATATGTATGCATAATTTAGGCATTACATCTCCCTAAAATGAAACTTACTATAAATATACCACATTTTCTAGAAATCATACAGGATTTCCAGAAGCACAAACCAAGTGTTAGCAATGTATCGATGCATAAGGGACTCATAAGGGATTCTTTTTAAAGCTTTTGTAAATTATTTTTCATAGTATTTTCTGTAATATAATACTTAAGTCTATAATTCTATTTCATCACCTTATCCACTACTTGCGAATAGGTGTGAACTTATTTCCTTAAATTATTAGCAACTTTGATTACATGATCACAGCAAAGCTGCATCTTTTAAATCTATAATAGTAATACTAGACTGAACATGCACTAGGAGAAAAGCTCTTGGTGCTGAGCTACTGAGAAAGTTTAAAGTGAAAACAGGAGAAAAGAGTGAATAGAAGAGCAAAAGGTAAAAAAAAAAATCATATGCATTTGGCCATAGCAAAAGGCAAAAAAAACAGGGGAGAGTATATACCTAGGCATTGCCTTTTTATATCTGCAGCAATGTAACATATTTCCAAACAATTGCAAAAGTACTCCTCTATTAGTGTTACAGACAGCCCAACCAATTAAATATAATTTGGACATTAACATTTATTTACAAACACAGTGTTGCAGTGCATACCCAGTGCTTAGGCATGTTTAAAAAAAAAAAAAAAAAAAAAAAAAGTGTGCCCTGGCCTACATCATAGGTCAGCAACATACAAATATACATTAAAGTGCACCGGTCACCTCAACCACCAATACTAATTTAGGTTCTACTAATGAAATAAATGTTTTGTAAATATATATGTATTAAAAATGTACCTTTATACATCGTTTCTCTCTGTCATCTTCCTTGTCAACCTGACTTTTCTTTCCTGAGTCGGGTTTGGCGGAGATAAATGATGATTGACATTATAGCTCCTCCATTCAGATCTCTTAAATCATGATCTAGCAGGGATCTGATAGGAGGAGCTATAATGTCAATCATCATTTAACCCCACCTGACTCAGGAAAGAAAAGTCAGGCTGACAGGGAAGATAACAGAGAGAAACGCTGTATAAAGGTATATATATATATTTACAAAAACGTTTATTTCATTAGTAGAACCTAAATTAGTTTTAGAATTTTGAGGTGACAGGTGCACTTTAATGGGGGATTGTCTAATTTAAGGACAGATAGGTAACATTTAGGCACAATGCAATACTTAAGGCAAATTAACTCGTGCAATAATATCCATATATCCTTGTGAAATCACAACTGATTACCATAAGTTAGAAATCACAGATAAACCACTATATTTTGTTCCATTTTGTCCTCTTGCAGACTGCTGCTTTTGTTCCAAGTTAAATTTCAGAGACACAACAGTTGCATACCTTGTAAAAAAAAATGTAATTTTATCATTCATTTGATACAGTTTGCATGTGATTAGTATGATGCAATGTTTTAGGAAGTAATGTTAAAGGAGGAGTAAAGCCAGAAAGGAAATGAATATATTATAAAAGGTTCCTGGCACTTGGTGGGAATTGCTAACGTTTATAGGGAATGGAGTATCGATTCTGAAGTTCCAAGACAGCTTCTCACAGCTATGAAGCTGTGCTCTGGCTCCCCCTCCTGACCAGCATCGGCAGTGCAGAATGCGTCAACATCATCATACCTACTCCAGGTATGCGCAGTGATTACTTCACTGAAAGTACTAAGTACTCCCCGAAATCTGAGTGATGAAATCACCACTGCGCATGCCTAGAGTAGGCATGATGACATATGGACGCCGCTCTGCGATGCTGGTCATGAGGAGGAGCCAGAGCGCAGCTTCATAGCTGTGTGAAACTGCCTTGGAATTCCAGAATCTCTACTCTGATCCCTTATGGAAGTTAGCACTTCCCATCTAGTGCCAGGTACATTTTATAATTTATAATTTCATTTCTGGCTTTACGCAACACAAAGCTTGGCAGTGTCAAAAAGGCCATTGGGTTTCTTTACCCTAAAGCTTGAAGAGCTGGCCAGATAATTAGTTGCTTCCTGAGAGAATTCACTGATTGTGGAATAGTGAAATAACTGAAAAGCAGCCAGACAACACCATTCTGCAGAGGCCTGCATTCACCAGCTAAATTAAATGAAGGTTAAAAGACAGTTTAGTTCAGTGCACATGATAAAAATGTGGAGCTTTCAGGACAATTTTAAAAAACACTATATTGGGTCCAGGATCACCTGAGCTAAATGCATGCAACACAGAACTAAGATTAACAACTTTGCTTCCCTTGACATAATCCTAAAATGAGTCAGAAGGACAGAGGAAAGAAAGTTTCTACATGTCAATTTATGGCAATACTAAAAGGAAGTAGCAATTTAGATTTGAATATGCAATGCTGTCTGGGGCAGGGGAATGAACATTTATACTGTGCAAGGGAGGCCTGGACAGCAAATATCAAATCATATTTAGCATGCAGCCCACTAACTTTTCCATAATAGAATAATGGCATAAGGCAAACTGTTTGCTGGTTTTTACAGGCAATAAATGCCCAAATGCTGGCTTGACTGAAACAAGACTATTTATTCATTGGTATATCCAAAAGTTAAAAAGGGACTCTGTAAATATGAAGATATTAGAGGGCAATTTTTTTTTTTTTATGAGAACATCAATTCTAGCCAATAGTAACAGAACATCTAGTTACAGTGGCCCTCTGAAGGGTGTATAATGCTAATACGCATCACAGACAAAAGTGAACTGGCAGAAAGGAGGCAGGTGTTGAGGCACCACTAAATATTATGGTATTGTCCAACATTTCCCCACAGCAAATACAGCACACACCAGGGGACAAAGTCAAAACCACATCCTGTTAACACTGTAAAGAATGCAGTGTAATGACAAACAGGCTCAGAAAATATAATCAAGGTTTGGTAATCCTCTCATATGATAAGGCTGGACTGCTTGGAACACATAACACTCATAAAAAGCTTGTCCCATGGCAAAGACGTATAAATATCAGAAAACAAAAAGTTTAAAATGTATTAAAATTTAATTTTAACTTTAAATTTAGAATATTTCCAAATGATAAAATTGAAGGTGAAAATTTGTTCCCTTAAGTAACCGTGTCACTATGACATCAAAGGGAGATTGTATTGCACGCACACTCACACATACCCCAACACACAAAGAAAAAAAACACACAATTATTTGGTATAAGTATACAATACTTGTATATCGAAGAACTGCATACTGTACCCTTTGGGTTGTGTAGGCAAATTATGTAAACAAATAACTGAATTATAAATTTTATTTACTAGTTTAGTAAATGTCCGCTTCAGTGGTTAGCGAGTAAAATTAATCTGGAGGAGTGCATTTAGGCTGGTGCAGTTTACAAAAAGTCTGTATAAAAATGACCTGCTAACCATTCTCCTGCAATGTATTTGTTGATGCAGCCTTTACCAGGGCACCACCTTTTCACAAGTCACATAAGGTGGGCCAGAATCCACGTCCTTGTTTCAGTGACCCATATGGCTAAGTTTTTGAAGGCAATACTGTGTAGCTGGAACAGAGAGGATCATTTGGACAGTTCTTTTGCCAAAACAGTAACAGCCATAACCAAAAAGTCCAAAAAATGTCGCTTTTGCAGCAAAAGTAACAATCTTAGTAATGGGTGAAGGTGGAGGCACACTGTAAAGAAGAAAACAGAGTCAACAAGTGAAACAAAACTGAAATTCTACTCTATTTACAAACCAAACAAATCTTAGATTTTAACGGTTTAGTAACAATATAGAAAGAAAATTGCCATTTGGATGGTCATGAAAGGTGTTCATATGCAGTACTTAGAAAAATATGTCATATTTTAAGCTCTTTTCCAGCTTTTTATTAATGTGTTTTCTCTTTTATAGATTGGTGTTTCTGGGGCACTTAATGAACATGTTCCCCAGACAACAATAGGACAGACTGGGGGTTTGTTTACTTAACAAATATCAGATGTCTGCAACCAGTAAAGTGGAAAAAGCAAACAATCAAATTATGAATTTCTGCAATGCCAGCCCAAAAAGATTTTTTATTTTTTTATTTTTATTTTTTTTTACTTTTTCAGATGCTACTGGTCCTTTAAGAATTTTGATTTTAGTCACTATATCTACTTTAAGTAAACAGTATGTAAACAAATTCAATGCAACAAAGAACAGCTTTGAGTTTGTATCCTTAAGACGATTAAGGTATTAATTGTTCAACTCATTCAGGTACTGGAAGAGAATACAGAACAACCATTCCTCCTCTGCAGTTACATTTATGCAATTTGTCATCATCTTTGAAGTATAGTTACTAAATTGAATTTGTTTGAATTTATCTCTTTGCAGCAGGCATGTTTATTCTGTCAATAAACAAACCTAAACCTACCTATTGCTATTGTTTTTCGTTAAGCTTTAGAAAATATATTCCTGACTGCAGAGCCGGCTCTGGCCCTATTGGGAGGTTACTGCAGCCGCAGTTGTCAATTAAGAGATTTAAAGTTCAGCCGCGGCTGCAGTAACTTCCTAGCCGGCCGGCAGTGTAAAAAAACTTTGGGAAGGCGGCACCCCTAGCATATGCCTACTCTGCCTAATGGCAGAGCCAGCACTGCCTGACTGGTGCTCATAAACACAGCAAACTAAGAGTACATATTTTTTTCCTTAAAGTTTAATTATACTTTCTAGCATGTGTATTTTTTATAGAATTTATATATCTATATATCTATCTATATCTATATCTATCTCTCTATATCTCTATATCTATATATATAGATATATAGATATATATATAGATATATATATATATATTTAGGAGTATGTGTGTGTGTGTGTGCGTCCTTTTGAATTACTACACCATTTATTTGATCGGCATGAAACTTTGGGAAGTTGTTATGTACACTCCCGGGAAGGTTTCTGGCATAAAATTCCAGAATGAGCAAAATTCTACAAATATCTGAACTTATCATATGGGATGAATGCACAATGGCTCACAAAAAAAAAGCATTGGAAGCTCTTGATCGTACACTGAAAGATTTCTCTTGGGGGACACAGGACCATGGGGGGTAAAGCTCCCTCCCACTGGAGGCAGGACACTAGGAAAAAAGAGACTCCTCCCTAGGGGCTTTACCCCTGAGCACAGGAAGACAATCTCCAGTTTTTAGACTTTTCTCTAAAACTATAATGGTAACAATAACAAGGTTAACTATAAAATACAATAGTAAATAACCACAATCAATGAAACTCAAACAAACGCCCCAAAAAAGGGCGGGTAACCTGTGTCCCCCAAGAGATTTTCAGAGAAATAGATTTATCGGTAAGTAAAATCTCATTTTCTCTCAATCTCTTGGGGGACACCGGACCATGGGGACATACCAAAGCAGTCCCAATAGGGTGGGAGATAAAATAGAAAAATAGCAACATAAAAGAAAAAACGCCTAAACAAGAGGAGCTACTGCTGCCTGCAAAACTTTTCTCCCAAAACTTGCCTGCTGAGACGAAAAAAGATCTACCTTGTAGAACTTAATGAATGTAGAAGGGGACGACCACGTAGCTGCCTTACACAATTGCTCCAACGAAGCCTGATGCCATACCGCCCAGGAAGTGCTAACAGCTCGAGTAGAATGAGCCGTAATACCCTGAGGAATAACAGCACCACGCAAGGAATACGCTTTTTTGATAGCCTGCTTAAGCCAGCGAGCCAAAACAGACTTAGAAACAGCTTTTCCCTTTTTCGCTCCACTAGGGAAAATAAACAGAGAATCTGAACGATGGAATCCTTCTGTAAGCTCTAAGTAGATATGCAAGGCTGTCACCACATCCAAAGAGTGAAGTTTTCTCTCTTTATCATTCCTTGGTTCCGGACACAATGAAGGAAGGACAATATCCTGATTGACGTGAAAAGCGGATACCACCTTCGGCAAGAAAGAAGGTACCGTTCTAAGCACCTTATCCGCGTGAAACACCAGAAAGGGATCCCTGCAAGATAACGCTGCCAGCTCAGAAACTCTTCTAGCCGAAACAATAGCGATCAGAAAAACAACCTTAAGAGTCAGAAGAAGAAAGGACACCTCTGAAATAGGTTCAAAAGGAGACTCTTGAAGGACAGACAAAACCAAATTAAGGTTACAGAATGGAACCGGGGGCTTATACGAGGGAACAATGTGAGCCACCCCTTGCAAGAAGGTGAGAACCTCATCCAGCAAAGCTAAGCGCTGCTGAAAGAGAACTGACAAGGCAGACACCTGAACCTTTAAAGAAGATAAGCTCAACCCCTTATCCACACCAAACTGCAAAAACTGAAGTAACCGAGGTAACCTAAATTGTTCAAAAACTAGATTTAATGTCTAACACAAACGCCAATAAGCCTTCCATACTCTATGGTAAGCAGCTGATGAAATAGGCTTCCTTGCCTTAAGCATAGTCCTGATAACTGCCTCTGAAAAACCCTTTCTTCTAAGAATCAAGGATTCAACAGCCAAGTCGTCAAAGACAGAACCTCTGGCCTGGGATGAAGAACCTCTCCCTGAGAAAGAAGATACGGGATCCTCGGAAGAATCCAATGAGGGGCCACTGACATGGACATCAGATTGGCAAACTACGACCTCCTGGGCCAATAGGGGGCTATGAGAATAGTCCATACTTCGTCGTTCCGAATCGGAAGTAGAGACAGAGGCGGAAACTTATATGCTAGATGGAACTTCCATGGAAAGCTCATTGCATCCGTCGCTATTGCTCTGGGATCCTGCGCTCTGGAACAGAACCTCTCCAACTGGAAGTTGAACCTGGACGCGAACAGATCTATCTCTGGA
>WMED01019578.1:857-12391 GCA_019650415.1 Pipa parva | reverse complement strand
TCCTACATAGTTATTCCTAATTACTTATTCCTACATACTTATTCCTACATAGTTATTCCTTCATACTTATTCCTACATAGTTATTCTTACATACTTATTCCTACATAGTTATTCCTAATTACTTATTCCTACATACTTATTCCTACATACTTATTCCTACATACTTATTCCTACATAGTTATTCCTACATACTTATTTCTACATACTTATTCCTACATACTTATTCCTACATAGTTATTCCTAATTACTTATTCCTACATACTTATTCCTACATAGTTATTCCTACATACTTATTCCTACATACTTATTCCTAATTACTTATTCCTACTTACTTATTCCTACATACTTATTCCTACATACTTATTCCTACATACTTATTCCTAATTACTTATTCCTACATACTTATTACTACATACTTATTCCTACATAGTTTTTCCTACATACTTATTCCTACATACTTATTCCTACATAGTTTTTCCTACATAGTTATTCCTAATTACTTATTCCTACATAGTTATTCCTACATACTTATTCCTACATACTTATTCCTAAATAGTTATTCCTACATACTTATTACTACATACTTATTCCTACATAGTTTTTCCTACATAGTTAATCCTACATAGTTATTCCTACATAGTTTTTCCTAATCACTTATTCCTACATAGTTTTCCCTACATAGTTATTGCTACATACTTATTCCTATTAATATATGAGTTTTGAAGTTGAATACCTCATACTGAAATATTATTATTTCTAATACTCAAAACAGATATAGATCAAAGCTATATAAAAATAAATATATATATATATATTTTTTTCTTTTAAATCAGCATTTTCCAGATGCACTACCCAGTTTTTGAAAATGGTTGTAATGGACTGATAACTTCCTATTTTCTTAAAAAATAACAAAAATACACATTTTCTTAATTTGAATTTTTTTAGGTGCACATAGTTTAATGTCCACCAGCATTTATAAACAACTTTCATCAAGAACAAAGCTTTAATTTACATCTTTATTTTGTCATGGCCGCAGGCAGTGTAATGTTTCACACTTGTTTCTATCTAAAACTTTCATGCTGTGATAAATATTCTATTATCCCTGATAACTAAACCTATTATTTCTATATAATCTTGATTTTTAAAGATATTTTTTTTCATTCATTTGTATTACAAATTAAAATAGTATTTATAAATACTTCAATCTCTATAAACTAGTTTGTGTATTTTTTGAAAGAAAAGAAAAACAAAAACACAGTTACATATAAATAGATATAGCTATATTAATGTTCGAAATAATATTTCATCACCAAAAGCAAGTCTTTACATTGTAAAGGACAACAGATTAACACCCTCTAACAAAATCCTCTATGCATTAAAGGTCTAAATAATGATAAAACAATTAATTGCAAGTTTGGATTCACTGATTGGTTGGAAAATCATTTCAAAATGACGTTGCAATGTTTCCAAAAAAACTAGTTCAATCCATATGAATATTTGCTTAAGATGAAACTTTACATTTGAGTCACAAGAGACCTGGAGTTTCCCAGAGTCTTTCATTGTTTCGGGATGGTACAAACACATTTTTCATTGTATTTTTCTGCACGTTTGAGAAAATGTTAACAAATCCTCCTTAACCAGAAAATATATATTTTTGTTACTACAACATGTTTGTTTTTGAGGATATAACTAATATATAATGTATATACTTCATATAATACAGCTCGAAATGGCTTTGATTTATGAAGTAGTCTTACTACTTATGTTATTCTATAAAATTCCATTCTGAAAGTTTCTTAGGCCAAAACTGAACTAGGAAAAAATCCTCTGCACTTGATAAATCTTAGCATTTATGTATTTTGTCAAACTTTATTTATAGGGTTCAAACTCTATTATGTATGGGTTTAATATAAGGCAACATACTCATTTGTTAACATTTCCATTCATCACTTTTTTCATGAATGAAGCTCTTTATCTGCCATTTTAGAGGATTATGAAATTGCATCGATCAAGCCGAAAGGAAAAAGAAAAAAGTACTCAAATTGTAATCTAAAATCTACCTAAAGATTTAACTAAAATCCTCATGGTGTACTGTAAAGGTAATTTACTGTTGCATTTTCAGGCAGGCAACAGCAGGCTCAAAACCCATTACAGCCAAAGATAACAACATTAAGTTAATCCTGACAGGCAAAATACTCCAGTCAAAACAGTTACAGGTCTGGTATGTTGAAATTTTAAACTGAAAACAATTCTGGGAAAAGTTGATGAAATAGCAAAAGTGTATTAAGTCTGTTGTTTTAGACAAAGAGATTATAACCAATGTTGTGAATCAGAGAAATTCATATGGAATCCTTTCCTTTGATGTCTCTGTCGCATTGAGCTTTTTTGATCACTTTGAGCAGCAGCTTTATCACAGCACAAAAGCCTTTGTTGAAATATTTGGTTTTAACATAAAATATATTGAGACATTACGGAGCCTCAAAATGCGGTCAACAATTTTTTTTTCGACTTATTTTATAATCTTTGGAGGATGGTGTCTTGAAGGTGATTCATAAACCACGTTGAAAATAAAATCTGGCTCATTTGACATGCATAAAGAATGCCATTTTAGGAATGTTTATCTTTTACAATTTTACATTTTTTTGTGAAAAATGTAAGTTAGCTGAAAGAAACTAGAAACTAGTAGGTAAGCTTTTGCAACATAATTTAATATATTATAATGCAATCCATGCTTTAGCAAGTTAAATTATAACCACATTACCTATTTTACCAATTGGTTGGTAGGATCGTTATTCATACAAGAATGATGATCTCTGTGACATATATTTTGTTCAATCATAGCAAAAGGTAATCACGTAAGTCAACAACCAAAAATATCCTATGTATGTTATATATACACTAGGTAATAATTATTGCTCCAGAAGCCACCTAAAATAATAAATATTGGAACCTAATAATAGGAAGCTTCTGTGAGTTTATAAAGCTTCTATGAATTTATATGTTCTTGTACCCATGACAATACACCATATTAAAACTATGTATTACATAAAGCAATTGTAATGATTTCTTTTTCATCATATTTCAATGAGGAGAAACATTTTGAATGATATACTTTAGTGTAATGTACAAGAACAATGCATTTTATATCTGCCATACAAGATTGCATAATGAAAAATATTATCTCGCACATTTTCCTTTAATCCATTATAGCACTTTTATTTCTTGAGGTAGGTTTTCTTTTCTATGTGATGCAGGCAAAACAGGATTTTGAGTACAGTGAATTTAGTGAATTCATATAAGTGAATATGTCAGCCTTGAGCTTGTGCATTGAGAATTATTTTTTTATTGTTGACAAGCTCAACCTTGCTTGTTTCTTTTACATGTGTCTTTCCATCTATCGCTTTATCCATCTGTATTTATGTCCCTCCATCTCTTCCTCTGTCTAGGGGGACGGCACGAAAAAGTGTGGATGCGCTTGGCTCGTTAGGCAACATATGAAAATAAAAAACTAGTAGTTTTCAAAACAAATTTAAGAAAATAATTGATCAGTGCAGAACACAACCATATTTTGAATCCTATTGAAAATTAGAAATGATCAATCTTGCATTTGATGACAAATTGAACAATAGCGATCAGCTAATATTTAGTAAGCTTACTCTTTTGTCAATGACACACTATAATTTTGGATGTCAGCAAACAGAAAAATTAATAAAAAAATTCACACAAACGGGGGCCCATAAAGTTAAATGAGTGACCACAACAAAACACAATGTGACTTTTCCATATTCAGTTTACTGTGAGAAAATAGGTAGTAAGCAACTTCACTCCTTGAACTGTGTATGTAAGTCACATCTTCCCATTAAGTTTTATGGGAAGCAGTTTTTCTTTATTTTCTATGCATTTTGATGCTGGTTTTACCATCATGGCTGTTGAGTCATCTGCAGTTGACTTTCTTATTAGCACAGCTGTTGATAAACTGGTAAATAGAAGTATTGCAATAATAATTTATTAATGGATCATTACATTTAGAGGCTTAGGTGACCTTGGTCAATAACATATACTTATCTATTGCTGACCATGTCTTTATTGCAGTGATCCTGTCATCACCATCCATACTTCCTACCATATTCTGTCTTTCCCACTGGTAAACACATGTGCAGAAGCAGTATTACGTTCTAATATCACACGTATGAACTGCTGTTTAGGAAAAGGAGGCAAAGTGTAGACCAATAGTGTGGTGGCCATGATATACTAGCAACAGCAGTTCTATAAGAAAGCAGAAGTACTGAGGATGGCAGGGTAACAAGCCATATATTTTAAGCTTTTTTAATTATATTAATTGTGAGAATTTAGTGCTACTTAAAGAAATTCTTGCAGTTCCTGATGATCAGGTTTGCAAAGATATGAAAGGTTTACAATCCTTTTTTGTGGTAGGGAGCAGCAGGATGCACCAGGTATATCCAGCCTAGAGTAGCAATTGAGACCCTAATGAGGATTAGGCACAGTTCTCAGAGTGTTTGAGGTAAATATTAACTTCCCTCTTAATTAAAGCTGAAGACTGACAGCTATGGGAACCTGAGCACATAACCATCCATTTGTGCATGGGTGAACCTCTAAAGAGATTCTGTTATTGTTATGAGCATGGTGCCTCCTAACGTAACGCTAATATGATGTATAATATATATGATGCTTTAACTACAATTAAAGATACTGAGAGCATTCTAGTTCTCTAATGGGGGGAATTTATAAAGATCATTTCTACCTATTCAAGTTGTTTCATTTACTGATCCTTTTAATTTTTTAATTCATTGGACTTTTTGATTCTGTTGATATATAGGAACAAAAAATATTGGCATTGATAAATATTGATCTGTCGATGCTGGCACACTGCAATGTTTTCAATGGAATTTACCTTCCATTCAATGGGAAAACTAATCTAATTGCAGCTAAATAACCATCTCCAAAGAAAATAATTGGTTTTTGCCAACATAAAGCTGTCAGGGAAAAATTTGACAGAATAGCTTTTAAATCTGCAAAAATGGCAAAATCTATATATTACTGAAATGTCACCAGCATTCACAAGTAGAAAAAAATTTCAACTTTTATAAATAAAATCACATGGCAAGTTGTACTTTCTCTGACAACTAATGCATCATAAAGTCTGCAAAAGGCTGCAATAAACCATGTGCACGGTAATAAGGGTTATCAGAAGATCATGGGAAATAAAGGTGCAAGGAAACATTTGTGTCACAACAGGCAGATTTCTAATATTAAATGCATTCCTAATTTTGCTAGAGTTAATATATTTTATATTCTATGAAGAAATAATTGCCTTAACTTTAACAAGATTTTTTAAGCCACAAAAAAAGATGAGAGGCATATCTGTGGTCTAAACTACAAATCATCTATGTGAAGCTTATGGGCAAAACTTACTAAAATCAAAAAGTATTTTTTGGCCTGTTTTCACCCAATTTAAGAGAGAGAAATGGGTGAAAAAATACCTTGCAATTTTAGTAAATTTTGCTTTTAAATAGGAATCACATGAGTACATGTTCAGTTCAAATTGTAGAAGGATTACTGCAAAATTGTAAAATTAATGAATCTGAAAAAATGCAGATATATATGATTGACTCTTACCAAGGGGGTAATTCAGCATCCAGCGAAGTGAGCTCCGAAGCCTTCAGCTCTCTTCGCAAATGGTATTATGCGCATGCTGATGTCCTGCGCGCGGACATCAGCATGCGCATTAAAGGGATTCCTGTCTCAGCAAGACAACTCTTTTGCTCTTGCCGAGACGGGAATCCCTTTAATGCGCCTGCTGATGTCTGCACGCAGGACATCAGCATGAGCATAATACCATTTGTGAAGAGAGCTGAAGGCTTCGGAGCTCACTTCGCTGGATGCTGAATTACCCCCCAAAACTTTAAAGCCAGGTTCACACTGCACGTTTCTATTGTACTTACCTGATGCAGCGTGAACGCTGCCTCAGTGTTCGGAGAACCTCCTATGTGCACAAATCCATCATGGCTTGTCCGTACACTCAGGAAAATATGTGACAAGAAGCATTCAGGCATGCGTGCGTTCATGTTCAACAGTGGTGTGGCCGGAGGAAGGTAAGTGCTATAGGGATTTGAGGCATTTTTATGCTAGCATAAATACACCTGTGTGAACCTGGCCTAATATCACAAATCCAATTCCCTCCCCTCTAATAACAATTTAGATAATAGCATATAATCCGTTGTGGATATTGTATATTTATGTGTACTGTGATTTTGTGCTAGTCTGTTTGTTTTGGAATACTTGACAGTAACTCTGTTAATTCAGTTACTGTATCAGTCTTTATCTGCACTATGCAAATTACACATTCAGCATTTCCTTTCTTTTTGATAATTGCTTCCTGTATTAAACAAACAAACAATGACCCTGACAAATTGTCACCAGTTATTTTGTTAGCTTTATCTTTTTAAAAATAGGTGACTATCACAATTTTCTTGTCACTAAAGCACACAACACTATCTTCCAGTCTCATGACATGTGTCATCCCTATGGATTGATTGATCAGTAAATGCAACAGCATTTATTGGCCTTGCAATCCAATGAAAATACAGCTGCTTTTCTTTAAGAGGATGTCTAAGTAATCCATTATGTGCTGGAAAAAAAAGCACTGCAAATTACACAAACCGGGCAACACAAACATTCCTGCTCCTTGATTCTTCTACAATTTCATATTTTAATTAACAATGTTTTGCTTCTAGGGCCTTGCAGTGGATATATATAAAAAGTCTGTTAATAACATTAACTGAAAAAATAAATCCAATATTGAATTTGCATTTACTTTTATATGAAGAGCATTCTGAGCACTTAATCCAGTGATTTATTTGTAGTACTCTGCTCTTGCTACACGTTAACCATTTTACTCCTAGAAGAATATTTCTTAAAGGACCAGTAACATTAGGAAATGGAAAAAAAATACATTTGATTTGGAATCGTAGGTTTTCATACATTTTACTTGCAAAAAAATGTAATTTGAAATTCCTGATTTCTATTGCTTTATGATTATTTTTCACCTTTAATGGCTTTTAATGGAATAAACTAATGAAAAAAAAAATAGGAATACAACTTTTAAGATGATTGAGTATGAATAACTGCCATGCTGAACCAAATGGTATTTTATTGGTAGTCTTTTAAGGGATACATCACTTATAGCCATATTTCACTCCAGAAATTTATATTATGTGTTACCATTTGGTCTAATTATATATTAATTGGTTAAGACCATTTTTCACTTGAATTTTTATCACAATATGCTATTGCATGTTTCTTTTCCATACAATTCTGTACTGTTTAAGGTTAACCTAAGGAAAATTATCAAGAACCACAGCAAATGTTTCCAATTTGCTAAAAACTATTTACTACTTCACACTTGACAATAACGGGGCACATTTACTAATATCATTTCGACCATTTCGGTTGATTTCTCCTTCTTTCGCTGTCAATTTTTGTTTCCATGTATTTTTCAATGCCCCTGATTTACAAAGGATAGATAAAAATGGTTTCCGCATCAAAATAAATCATTGTTGCTAGATATCGATCTGTTAACAGGGGCACACTTTACAATACTTTTCTATGTGGGTTCCTTTCATTACAGATCAATATTGATATCTATTTTCAATGGGGAAATATTTTCAGACATTTGGCCAAATGACAGGACCATCTCCCTTTATAATAATGAGTTTTCACCAGCCTGATGGTGGAGAATTCTTTTGGGAAATAAAATGGTTTTTGAACAGCTTAGTAAATAGGAGAAAACAATGATATTGTTAAATATAGGCTGTTTCTCCTGCATTTAATAGAAGAAAAACCTGTTTGACTTTAGTAAATGTGCCCTATTTCCCATGGGACAGTTTTGTAGTGAAATAGTAAAAATATGGCAAATTAAAATTAATTCAAACAATTGAAATAGTATTTCACATTTTAAAAAAGGAAAAAATAAAAAAAAACATAAATAAGGTGGAATGGTTGAAAGAACTAAGGAAGGAAAATACTGAGTACAAATACCTTTTTTGAAGCATTTTGAGATTTAGTAAATAAGAATACATTTGTGAAACAGAAGCAGAATTTCATGCAGTCAGAATAAAATACTACATCTGTAAACATGAACTGAATTTGATGGTTGTGTGTAACCCCCTTTGTCAAGCATATTATTTCCTTGTGTGAAATAGACTTTATCTTGGTCCATCTCTATTATGGGTTATAGGAACAGGCATCTGGCTGTCCTATGGGTACAATAAAAATAATTCTTGAAAATACAAAAGGTTGTGGGGGAAAAGGAAACACTGTTTACAGATTCATGATTAATACAAATAAATGGAAAAAAAATAGAGTGCACTTAATGGGAATCTGTTTAGAAAAGTAGGATTTATTTGAGAGGCAATGTAAATGACAATAAAAACTTTTTTTCATGTTTTGTTGCATATTTTACTTAGAAGATATTTCAGAATGGATACACAGGTAACATGTGAAGGTGGAATGGTATTATGACAAGGCATGCCAAACAACAAGAAAAAGATTTGGAAAACAGAATAGACCTAGCTATTCACCCAATGTTAGCTTATTCTTATAGGTTTCTAATATGTTTCTAGAATTTACTAAAGGGCAAAATGTGCGTTTTCCCCTTTTCCACTTGCTTTAGCCAATTTTTTTTCATTGATTTACATTTATCAAAAGGGGAAAAAATTAAAAAAAAATTAAAAATTGATGCAATTTTGGCATCTTGATTGCAAATGAATGTTGTCAAAACAGTAAACATTTTCTAATAAAAATCTTTTTTATTCCAAAGAATTTGGTAAAAAAAAAAAATGAAAATTCACAAACCATGAGCCAATGCAGTGTCACAGATTAAGCTACAAATTCAGCACTGATTTTCATATTATTATTGCATAAAGTGCAAGGAGGATTATATTAAGGATTATATTTCAGTTTCATGGTATTATTACTGAAGGTGCAATAAGTTATTAAACCTGAAAGAAATGCGTTTAAAAGCAAAGTAACCAGAAAAAAAAAACAAATTTTAAAAGCCAAACCAACAAGAAGTATTCAAAAACAAAAAGTAACAACCAATAAAAACATAACAATGTATCAAAAAAACAAAATTTAACAACCAATACAATTAAAAAACTCAGTAAGTACCAGATTGGGGCAGTGCAGTAGTGAAGTAGAGCAGCCCTCAGGGGTTATGGTTTGTACACCATGAGAGTTGAGCCTACAGACCCATTTCTAATTCTGTTTCCCACTTCTCAGATGGGTAGAGGGAATATGTAAAGATAAGGTGAGGGTTAAGGGGGTAATTCAGCATAGTCTGAACTTACCCTCTGATCCTTTGCCTCTCTTCGCACAGACTGTTATGTGCTAGCTGATGTCCTGCGCACAGACATCAGCGAATGCTTTAAAGGGATTCCAGTCTCAGCGAGGCTCAACTTGAGTCACCTCGCGAGACTGGAATTCCTTTAAAGCACGCAGGACATCAGCGAGCGCATAACAGTCTGTACGAACAGAGGCGAAGGATCAGAGGGTAAGTTCAGACTATGCTGAATTACCCCCTAAGTCTGAAACTTTGCATTTAAATTCTCAGTTAGGTAGGGCAGTAGTCAGTTACCTTGAATGGGTTGTCACTGAGCCTAAATTACCAAAAAAAAACCAGTACAAATACTTACATAACGGACCCCCCCCCCCCCATCTTCTAACCCATCCTGGTGAGGAGGTCCTACTAATGCCATTCTGTCTTAAGACCCCAACCTCCTACTTATTTGTGGGGTTAATGGTCTACTGGCCCATTAGGTAATCCAGAATGGGTCCCTGTTATCTACAAAGTCTTCAATCGTCTTATCACCCATGATGTAGTCTGATGCAAGGGCATTATCTTCATTCTTGGTCTTGACAGGATCTGGATCTTCTTTCCTGCTCTGCCACTTGCCACCATGGTATATGCTCTTCCACACCAATTCATTACCATGATCTGGGCTAGTTTTTAATGTCTTTATTTTCAAATGTAAATGTTGCAGGTTTTCATATTGTTGATACTTTGCTTCTGGTTTTAGCTTTTTGGATATTTCTTTGCTGATTACTCAGTTTTTAAGAAAGTTTTTTGCCAGTTTGGCTTTAAAAATTTTTGCATGAGGGTTTCCTGGTTTTTTTTATTCCTTTGTTGCTGGTTTGGCAGTTCTGATGTCTGTCACACAACATTGCATAGAAAATAAGAAAAGACTAGAAAACCTGGTAAATAGCAGTAGAGTGAAATAGAGAAGGTGGGCATGTGTGTGAAAAATATCAACAAGGGAAAAGGGCAAATTATGATCAAGGATTTTTAAAATATAATTTCACTACTTTTTGACCATTTTCCACTTCATTAATGTGTAACTTTGTGTCATTAGAACTAAACTAAAAAATCTATCCAAGTCACAAAATGAAATATTGTAACTTTTTAGTTTTTCACTTTCAGTGGTAACTATTTGTCATGCTGATCTCTTTTTACACCTTTTTTTGTTTGACTTTTACTTGCTGGCATTTACCAAATGCATTTTTAATTGATTTTGATGAGAGCTGTTTGCTCCAGACTTTAAACCAACTTCATGAGAGGTCATAACATTTGCAATGACTTTATGTATTAAAGATGTGATATTGCCAATATTTTTTCTAAACCTTCCTTTGAAATGCCACAGTCACCAAGACATACTGGAAAACCTTTATTAACTAGGACAGGAAGTCTGTGGTTGCAAGTATTTTCCATGTTTTTGGATAGTGGTCCATTGACAATACCATCAAAGCCAAACTAAAACTTGCAAGAGGTAATTTAGAGAAAAGCATAAGCAATGCATTTGTGCTTAAATGACAAGAATTTAATTATCCTGAGACTCTTTAAGAGGTACATTTACTAAAGTCAAACTGTTTTTTCGAGTAGTAAATGTAGTAGAAACAGTCTATATTTAACAACATCACTGTTTTCTCCTATTCACTAATCTGTTCAAAAACATTTTATTACCCCCAAATATTCTCCACCCTCTGGCTGGCGAAAATTCATATTTCTCTGTGGGGATGGTCCTGTCATTTAGCAAAAGTCCAAAATTTTTTCCCACCAAAAAGAGACATCAATATCGATCTGTAATGGAAAGAACCCTCATAGAAAAGTATTGCAAAGTGTGCCCCTGTTAATGATTTATTTTGATAGGGAAACATTTTTATTGATTCTCTGTAAATGAGGGAAATTGAAAAGTACATGGAAACAAAAACTGACAGCGAAATGGGGTGAAATCAATTGATATGGTTGAATTGTTCTTAGTAAATATGCCCCAAAGTGATATATGATATATATATATATACACATACAGTGCTGGCCAAAAGTATTGGCACCCCAGCAATTCTGTCAGATAATACTCAATTTCTTCCAGAAAAAGATTGCAATCACAAATGCCTTGGTGTTAATCTCTTTATTTAATTTGTCTTCAATGGAAAACCACAAAAAGAATTGTCAAAAAGCC
>WMED01019577.1:0-12391 GCA_019650415.1 Pipa parva | reverse complement strand
ATGCGCATGCTGATGTCCTGTACGCGGACATCAGCCTGCGCATTAAAGGGATTCCCATCTTGGCGAGGCAACTCTTTTGGTTTCGCTGAGACGGGAATCCCTTTAATGCGCATGCTGATGTCCGCGTACAGGACAACAGCATGCGCATACTACTATTAGCGAAGTGAGCCGAACGCATCGTAGCTCACTTCGCTACATGCTGAATTCCCCCCTCAGTTGTAGATATGCCAGCTGTAGATATGCTAGCCATGGTACCACTTGTACCTCTCTGAGCATACCCATAGCCATCTCATTTTGCCAGTTATGTTCCAGTATAACATAAAATTGCTTTAACCTCATAACCAGAAATCTTTTCTTCTGCTGGTTTATTCATCATTTGGCCATTTTAGCTGCAGATGAATTGACATATAGAAGATCATGTTATCTAGCACTTTGTGCTGCATTACAAATCTATTTTTTTGTATATTGTAGGCATGTTAACCCTGAAATTTTTTGCCTGGAAATGGCATTTACTCTGTAATCAAAAAGATTACATGTGGGGGTTCCATAATATGCTATATTATCTCCAATCATTAATATGGTTTTATGCATAAAATGGAATGAGGAACAAATTAAGTGCCCTGTATATAAGTGGTTATTTCTAATATGATTATTGTAATGCCAGGCATTGTGCTTCCTGCTATCAAGAAGCAGCTGCAATTCCATCTCCCTGATCTATAAAGACTTGGCTGTGTTCTTGAGACAGAAGCGACAGGTGTAATAGACAGAAGTCAAGCTACGGTTGACCCACTACAGTCGTTTTCTCTGAATGATCGTGCAAGTGCTTTGAGACACTTGACATCAGCTCTTCCTCCTGCCAAACACATTATACTGTTTACATGTCCTGTGTCAGCACATTACTAAACTGAGAAGGTTTTATGTCATACATGAGCTTTATAATCAAATTCCTCTTTTTGAGGAGTTAACTGAAAGCAGCATAAATATTTACACTTTACTCACAGGGTTTCTGTGTTTAACACACAAATATACAGGATCTTCCCATGATCCTCTAGGAGATCCTCACCACAAAGCCCCCTGTGCACTGCTGCATGGGGTACAAGATTGATTAGTTCATTTTTTTCTGCAGGGGAAATGCATACAAAACCATTATGTGTTGGTTAGACATGAATGAAAATTCTCAGTTTCAGTTCACAAAACTTTAGAAAAGTAGGTCAGTCTGTCAATCTAACAAACTATTTTGAAATTGATAATCTGATGTTATTCCTGATATTTTTGCTTCATAAAGTGTGTTTAATTTTGGCATATTTGGGGGTTATTCACAAAAGACTGAATTGTTGCGTATAGGTGCGAATTCGCCAGATAAAGACAGTCGCAATAGGCTGCTACTGTTGCAGTCACGTCTTTATTATGAGAATATTGTCGCAGTCGCGATTTTATTATGGGAAAATTGTCGCAATCTTAACATTAAAAAATTGTCGCAACTTTACAATGGGGAAATTGTAGCGGTTTTGCTATGGGAATCCGCTGTTTGAGAATTCGACAGTCAAATTCATACCTTAGTGAATAACTAAAGTGTCTTAAAAATAGATTGCACAGTTCCAGTTTGCACAAACCATGGCCAGAAATGACTGCAAGTGCTGCAAATTGTAGGACAATGGCAGAAAGACAAATGTGGAATCTACAGCACTTCCAGCAGACGGGATATTAACAAAGAGGAATAGAGGGCAGCACAGCCATAACAAACTATTGTACCTCCTGCATACATTGAAACTAACAATGGCTCCTGTACTGCTGATCTGAAGAATGATATGGCTGATTTTGCTGTGGATACAATAGTGGAGTAGAGTTGGTTTTGACTCTCATTCTCTGCAGTGAATGAGATTCAGACTGGGAGCTATCTAGATATTTTTACCCAGTGTAAATGTATTGTTAGAGCAAAATTAAAATGGGCATTTTGTCACAGTTTTATTGCAAGTGATAAGACAGCAACAAAACTCTAGACTCATGCCATTTACACAAATGACAACTAAAATGTATATTCCTTCAAAATGCACAGTTTTAGACTCAGTGGGGTCCTGGGAAATTCTGAATGTGGGGCCCCTATGCTGGTATGCTTGATAAATTGGTGCCAAGCAGAGAGTGCACAGCACCGTGGGTCTATTTGCAGTAGGAGCTTCTGTTAGATATTGAGGGTCCTGGGCAATTGTCCAGTTCACATGCCCTAAGACTGACCCTTGTCTACTTATAGACAAGACCCTAGGCACTTCCTTGTGGTTATTTAAATGAATGACCTGTGTTTTGTTTCCTGTTCCCCTTCTCAGGCCCTTATTCACCAATGTGCGAAGTGAGCCACGATGAGTTCGATTCACTTCGCACATTATGTTATGTGCATGCTGATGTCCTGCACGCGGACATCAGCATGCGCATTAAAGGGATTCTCCTCCTGGCGAGGAGACTCGAGTGCTCTCGCCGGGAGGGGAATCCCTTTAATGCGCGTGCTGATGTCCGCGCACAGGACATCAGTATGCGCATAACACAATGTGCGAAGTGAGTCGAACACTACGCGGCTCACTTCGCACATTTGTGAATAAGGGCCTCAATCTTTTCTTTTTCTTGTGGAGTAGAAGGGCAGTACACATGTAGGTGAATGTCAGAAGGCATACATATAATTTACATATACAGTATATTGCTCATATGTTTTTTTAACATGAAATGTTACAGCATTAAATGAGTGAAACACCTGTTGTGTGAAAGTTCTAGATGGTAGTAATTTCTCTCTCTCTCTATACAGCAATTATGTCACACATTGACACTGATTTTATAATAGGTACAAATATCCAACAAATTCTCAGGTCTATGTACTGATACTAAATGAGATAATAGATTAGAGAAAAAAACATGTTAAATGTAATAAGAATAATGAAGTTAGCAGCAGCAGCAGAGACTCAGGTAGAGTTTGCTACTAAACAACAGAGATTGAATTTCTTTTACTAATGGTAAATTGTATTCTTTATTTTCTAGTTTTTTAAATCATAAATTAAAATACCAGTCCATTGGAATAGTTATTAATAATTAAAAAGATACTGGTATAAATCTAAATTAAATGTAAGCTGTACTGACGTAAATACATTGAATTTGACAAATGAGTAGCACATTAGGGGGTTTATGGCAGGGTTCCTGTTTCTATTCTGATAACATTTCACTTAAGAAGGATTAAAAATGTGGCAACTTAGAGGGGAATTCAGGATAGTCCGAAGTGAGGTGCGGAGTGTTCGCCTCACTTCAGACTGACTGATCTGCGCTCGCTGATGTCCTGCACATGGACATCAGCGAGCGCAATAAAGGGATTTCAGTCTCGGCGAGGAAACTCTTTCAGTCTCGCCGAGACTGGAATGCCTTTAATGCGCTCGCTGATGTCCGCGTGCAGGACATCAGCGAGCGCAGATCAGTCAGTCCAAAGTGAGGTGAACACTCCGCACCTCACTTTGGACTATCCTGAATTCCCCGTTAAGAGCCAACAGGAGCTAGTAATTGCTTACTATTAAATGAATATATAAACAATAATTGTCATTTATTCTTCTCCAGAAGAGGAGAATTATTCTCCAGCATCTTCTCCATACAACCATATGATGAGATTCTCCTTTCTTATATTAATATATGCATATTGCCAGTATGTAGACATTAATAAAGAAATAGATAGTTATAGTGACATTGTCTCCTTGAAACAAATCTATGAAGATGACAGCAGTGCTACAATGCACCACTGTTAGTGTTTGCCTGATTATGCACAGAAAGTACTATTTGACATTTTGTGACAATTTGCTTCATTGCTAAGACCATACACAGTGCAGTGACAACTGACTTTGCTACAATACAAGCATATTGTTGTATACTGTGGAAAATTCACTTTTGGAGGCAAATTCCATCATTGATAAATATTTCAGTATCAATTTGACTCTATAATCTATTACCTCATTATGAACTATGAGCCTTTCCTCAGTACTTTGATAAAATATAAAGTTCATGTTAAGGACTGAGCTATACATTGAGTTACAATGAACATGTTATAGACACTATATTACCATTATCATCAAAGTTGAAATTCCATGTGTGAGGGTGTTGTATTTGAGGGGAGGTATTTTGTCCCAATTATGCAGACATACTGCTGGAGTTCAGTCCAGAGTTTGTAAGTCACCCCAGCAGCAGGCTAGAACCTGATTAAGAGGCAGCTGGAAGAGCCAGTTGGGGGTGGAGTTGGGAGTCAGGAAGTGATTTCTGTGGCTGAGGCTGAAGATCCTTGTGAGAGAAATAGGGACTAGTGGTTAAAGTGAACTAGGATGTGAGGAACCCCTTTGCCAGAGTTGTACTGCCAGAGTTACATAAAAAGCTTGGGGTGTTTTATGTTCCAAAATACAGTATGTTGTGTTTGGTTTATACTCAGTAAGTACAAAATTTCATATAATACATTAAAAAAATGGAAAGTTTCTTTTTTACTACAAAGCTGGTTGTAACAATAATAATAATCTTTTAAATGTTACTGAAATTCTGGAAATAGAAGGATAACAATATCATATCCACAAATGGCAGAGAACCAAAAGAGCATAAGTAACAATATAATAAGAAGAAAGAGTTTTGTTTTGGCATTAATAAAATGAAATAGAAAAAAGGGGGTTTGAATTTATCATTTCTCTTGAAAGTTTCCTTTTCCACGTAAAATGACATATAATACAAAATACAGCATTTTTAGCAAATAACCTGTTGTTACTTTATTCTTGTAGTAATTTACTAAAATACGATGTTTGTCTCTGTTACATTGTCAGCATGACATCTATTTTTTTTTCCTTTAAATGTACTCTTTACCCGATAAGCAAACAGCCCAGGAGGTGAGATTCCATCACAGAGAATTTGCCTTCACTTTTTTATTCTTTTGTAGTTTTATTAAAAAGGAAAACAGTCAGTCTATTACTGAATGGCAGGAAGGAACACTGCAGTATTTTCTGGCCTCAGCATGGGTGACTAATATAAAACTTCTTATACACATTATGTACTCATATACACATGCATTTGTGATAATCTGCACAGTGGGAGAGACCGCACTGCACTTTCTGGAAAGATGGTCTTGTTCTATTCTTTAAAAGTTTTTGAAATGTGCACAAATCAAATTGGCTTACTTCAACCAGAAAACACTTAAGCACATATGTAAGGAGCAAGAATAAGGGGGTTATAAATAAAAGTCTTGCACCGGCCAAGGATGTCCCCTTATCTTGCCTACCCTTACAGTGAAACAATTAAAAATTAAGTGAAAAGGTGTTGAGTGTAAAACCTCCAGTAACAATGAGTCCTTGATCCCTCTGTGGGTGTATAGGTGTGAAGTGTAATAACTTCTAGGCTTCGCCAGGTTTCCCCCAACGAATGACTCCCCAGCAAAGGTTCCACACAAAATACCAGTGCTTTATTTTCCTTCATAAATGCAAACAGTTAGATTTAACAAAATGGCATTTAACATCATGTATCCTCAATTAGCAGCTTAGCTGGTCACCCCTCACTCTTGGGGAGGATAGATTTGCAAATAGTAAACAGAAAACTTTGTAAGTTTCAGAGTTCCATATTTTCAGTGTTCTCCTATCCTTGTTTCCATGGTGAACCACATCCTGTCCCTTAGGCATATTCATACAGTAGGCTAAAGCACCTCCTTGGGTCTATCACTTTCCTTTGGGAGAAAGCTTGTTCTGAGATGCTGCTAACCCTTTCCCGAGATATACAGGGCTTTTGGACAGGGAATCCGGTTCTCCCTGCTATGAAGGGAGTAGAACACTGAGGGGGTTATTCAGGAAGCTCCGAAGTGAGGTGCGTAGTGTTCGCCTCACTTCGGAACAAGTGACATGCGCATGCTGATGTCCTGCACGCGGACATCAGCACGCGCATTAAAGGGATTCCCCTCCGGGCGAGAGCATAAGAGTCTCCTCGCCGGGAGGGGAATCCCTTTAATGCGCGTGCTGATGTCCGCGTTCAGGACATCAGCATGCGCATGTCACTTGTTCCGAAGTGAGGCGAACACTACGCGCCTCACTTCGGAGCTTCCTGAATAACCCCCTGAAAAGGGAGTGGTGGTCCATGAACTCCGGAGTATGTAAACTCTGATATACTACACATACTCAAAGTGCGAATTTGACAGTTGAGGTAAATGAAGTCACTTCATGTCGCTACATTCCACTAGACGAAAATTCGCTACTTTTTATTCCCTAAGCACTGAATTGCCTTGCCAAAGAAGGGAACAGTGTTGGACACTATTTCACACATAGTCAGGTAAAGTTGTTCAAACCATAACAGATAGATAGTGATGCAAATTCAAGTGCATTAGCCCTAGTGAAGTGAAGTGACATTATCTTTACAATGTCATTTTAACTGTATCAAGTGAATATTGCATCACTTTCTATGTCACCATATTACTAGTTTATGTGGTCGCCAGATCGCTATGTTTCCTTTGTCTTTTCAGACAACAGTCTCCTTATTTCAGACCGGAGCCCTCTATCAACCCCCTACTTGTGTTTGCATCTTTGCTGCTCTTTAGCCACCTTGTCATGGCTCAGATCGCATCTCCCTAGCCCCACCCATGACCTTCGATGCTTCTTCTCATTGGACATTAGCAGGTCACGTGATCGGGAGAGTTCACTCCTCCCTCTTTGCGGCTCAAAAAAATTTTTTGCTGCTGGTGAGAGTGCGAAATGGATTCCTCCTTTTCTACGTTTGCCGACCCCTGACCTAGACAATACACAGTTTACACAGAAACTATATAGTAGTGACTTTGTAACAATAAGGGTGAATTGTCCCAAGGTAAATTCTCTTAGGTGGGATAACTCCCTGTTTTATGAATAACCACAGGGTCTATATAGCAGCACTTCAACTTGCACATTTAAACTGATTGATTACCCTCTCAAAGAATGTCTATTCTTAAGGGAGAAACCATTAACACTTATTTGATAGGATTTATAGCATGTTCTAATTTGTCCAATTTAATGAACTCTTTGCTAAGTGTAATATGAAAAGCCTTTGCATGTACATTAAACCATCTGCACTGTGCAATGACCTTGGAACCTTGTTATTATTTGACGCAATGTTTTATAAGAAATAAACACCATATATTCTAACGACGCACCTTTTATTTTTTTTTAAACGCTAACAAATATAAACATGAGTAGGTGGAAGGGAAGTGTTTATGTCTAACAAGATCATCAGGTAATTATGACCAGATGAAATGGAATGTACTTTCATTAGGGCAATAGCATTTAAAGGTCATCGGTAAATTATTTTAATATGCATTTCACTTTGTTGTATGATGTACTGATGTAAACAATGGAATTTATTCACAATACAGCCAGAATCAGGATAAAGTAGCATGCAAATCCAGTCTTCAGTTTCCGAAGCTTAGCAATGTACTTTCTGGTATCCAGGCCTCACTCTGAGTCACCCTCAAAATGGATGTAAAGGAAGTGGAGAAATGGGCAACAAAAATAATCAGGGGAATGCGTACGAATAGACGTTGCCTGGAGAGGTGACTATTACTTGTAAATACACTCTGCTCCTTATGTACCACCATCAGGTACCATCACTGAGAACAAACTAATGTGAAATGAGCAACCTAGGAGACATAGTTAATATAACCACCTACGTTTATTGTGTCATTACATGTTTTGGGTAAAAAAAACCCTTTCTGGCCTATAGAGCCACTTCTGCAATAAAACATCCTGTTTGGTATGGTTGTCACAGCAGTAATTCACACCTGGAAACTGCAACATCTAAGTTAACACATTTGATAGATGGAACCAAAGTCTCAGATTTCAGAAAAATCTAAATGATTCTTTAGGGCTTCTGGGTGCAGCCCTTGTCTTCTTCTTAGTTTGGGGCTGGTAAAGGTTGCCTGAAGTGAGATTGTTGCTGCTACCTTTGTTGAGACTTGTAGTTTAAAAAAAGAAAAAGAAATTTTAGGATTCCCTCAAATGACTGTTATAGTTGCTAGGAGATTGTATCAAAATAAGCTTCTCCTCTTCAGTGAAATCAAAATAACATAACAGATTTCTTCTTTTTATAAATGCACATCAGTATAATTGTAATCGGGGTATGAGAACCTTTTATGCTTCACAAGTAGATGATCGGTGAAGGTTATGCTTACTTGTACTTCACTGATGAACAATTAGAAAAAAGAAAATGTCAGTGATTTGGTGCTGAAGAAGATTAACGGTAAATGTGCTGTACTTGACATGATCATAGCTCCAGACAATCTAATGAATTCCAGCAGTGACTGGATCACAGTAAGTGTTTGATTTTTGGTCTGGAGGGGCACAGAAGGGGGCAGCACTGTGGGGAGAGATCATATAGTTTACACTATGGTATTCCAATAAGTAAAAAAAAAATAATATCCAATATATAATAATGTAGCATGTGGGATCTGTGCCTTACTGATGAGAAATGTCCCTGCCTCACTAAAGTTTCATGAAAGGCAACCCGCCTAAATTAAAGGTGAACATAAAGAGCATACTTTTTTCAAGTAGTTGGTTACAATGTATATGTTTAACAATGCCCTTTGTATCAAAACCACTAAATTTTCTAAGCAATTTAAAGGGATACAAGACCCTCATTAGCATGAAGCTGGAGATATCCCTAGCGGTTTCATTTGCGTTGTATATTGTCATTGATCCTGCCTACGACTATCCTGCTCATGCTAATGGCACATTTAGTAGCATGAACCTTCTGTTAATGTTGTGTAAATATGCCACTAGCAGTGGAGAAATGGTTGTAGTACAATAACATTGCACCATTACTATATTATTTGGACCATATCATGCGACTTAATAAGCTGCAGCGACACAATCATCATCATTTTTTTATTCTATTTTGATACAATATTTTAGAGTCATCTTATGGTACAACAAATCCAAGTATGGTTTCTCCTATCTTCAGTTATTGTGGATTACTAAATATGAACTGCATGGTTTCAGTAGTGGTTACAGAACCATTTAGATTTACTGAATCCATATTTCATTTAAGAGAGGAGTTCTAGGATTCCTGGTACAAAGTCTAACTCTAATGGCTAGCATCAACTTAAAGAACTCTAAGGTTGCAATTCTAACTTACTAAACGCAACCCAGTTAAAATGCCATCCTGTGTTTGGCAAAATGAGGGCTAGATTAGCAAAGTTTGGGGACATGAGTCATGGAAGGAGCCTATTCTTTCCCCTCCTACTAAGATATGGGAACTTCAGGATATATAGAGGGATCAGGCATCATTCTATGGGAGGACGTGCATTATGGTGGGGCTCAAAATATAAACATGTATTCCCACTTCCTTTTCAGGGTGTGGGAGTACCAATTCTGCCCCCTTACTTGCTCATAATACTGATGCAAGTAATCTAACATTAGCTATGACAGGTACATTTAGATATCAGTTGTGGCATTCTTTTGAATTTTGTGCCCATCCCCCATTTCCATGGGTCAGATTGGCATTGCTTGCTCCTATCAGTGTACTGGACCTTGAAATTCTGCCTATGGGTAAAGACCAGTAGGACAGCCTTAATTTCCCTACACAATCTTATACTGTATGTTGTCCATAAGGTGGAGGGAGGGGGAGAAAAATTCTGTTGCTGACTTTTATAAGAGCGAAAGTTATTAAACTCAGGCTGCTCTGGGTCTTTCCGAGTTTACTGAGAGAAATCTTGTATTGTTCTCGTGAGATTTCTTTCCAGATCGAGTTTTTCTATCCTGATTTTTCAAAATTTTCAATGGAAAGATAGCCATGCTACTAATAGATAGTGTGGCTACATTTCCATAAAAAAAAATTCTAAAAATCAAGATTAAAAAGCTTGATCTCGAAAAATCTCACAAGAGCATTGCAGGATTTCTCTTGGTAAACGTCATTAAAGTGGATGCTTGGCTTATGTAACAAAGTCTATGCTATATACTTTGTTTTGTAAACACACTTTAAAAAAACACTTGATTTAAACTGGGTTTTTATTGGTGATTTACTTTCATAACTAGATAACTTTTCTTTTCCTGTAACTTTGTTGTTTGTTACTTCATTTATATCCCGATGTTCTATGAGAATGGTTTAGCCAGGTGTGTATAAATAGATTTTGCAACGGTCACCCCCCATGGGGCCAGGCTGACTACTACCACCTCCACTGCTCTCATGGGCAGCCTGCTGCTGACTTTGGTGTAGCAGGGAGTGGGAGAAGGTGGTGTTTTGCAAGGGAGAATGTTGGACCAGATGCCGGTCCTGCAACAGCTAAATAATGCTATCGGTATAGCAAACTTATTTAGAGACCAAGTTAGTAAAATAGCTAAACCTTTGTGACTGATAAACCAATGGGGTTATGGACTAAAGTCCAAATTGTTGTGTAAAGATGTGAATTCACCAGCTAACGATGGTCGCACACTACCCAATAGACAGCTACTGTCGCGACTTCATTATTAGACTATTGTTGCAGTTGCGGATTGGCTATGGTAATTTTGACGCAGTCACGGATGTGCTATGGGAATCCTCTGTCTAGTCCAGCGGTTCTCAACCTACCTAAGGCAGCGACCCCCACAATGACATCATCACGCCGAACAGACATAGGCATCGCCTAGTGACATCATCATTGCATGTCATGTGGTGATGTTTGGGTGCAACGTCACCTTGCAGGCACCCCTATATAAAGGGACCTGCGCACACTACTGGAGATTGAGAAGCGGTGTGTTCGGTGACACCTGTGAGAGCGTTGTTTGATCCCCAAAGGGATCGCGACCCACAGATTGAGAACCACTGATTTAGTCAATAAGGAGTAGAGAATCAGGGCATAGCCACCCAAAGCGTTGAGAGTTCAGTTCGACAGTCAAATTCTCACTTTAGTTAATAACCCCCAAATCTTTGTTTGCTGTTCTCTATAAAGCAATGTAATTTTTCTTCTATGTGACTGACATATGAGTATGTCTTACAATTACAAACAACAGATTTTATTTTGCTTATCTCTTTTTTCTTTTACATTTTTTTTTATCGCTAATTCAATACCTCACAAAATAATTTCTGCAATTAATTGTAGAGTATTTAAAATGCAGTCAGATTAAAAGAAGTGTAGTGTAGGGTGTTGCGGCAGCTGAAAATTTGTTCTTTGATGAGCTCAGTATTTTACTAACAAATGTGAGTGTAATTTTTCTTAACTTTCAAATTAAAATTTATAAACATATTCCACTATTGTGACTTTCCTTGGAGGCATTTGTATTTCTAGCTAATGGGGTCACATATGCCTACTAACATGGGAACCAAACACAGAGGTGTTTAATGCTGAAAATCAACAGGAATTTGTGATTGTATCTTACCTTTGAATATATAATGGTGATAAAGATATCTGCACTAGGGGGCGTTGTTTCTCTTGTGTCTCCTCTAAGGTCAGTGCAATACTTGACTTTTGGGAGATTCATAGAAGTACTGTAGCAATCATTTGGGACAACATTTAAAAGAAACCTATACCCATTACTTGGGAGGCCAAATCATCCTTTAATCTTTCTGAAAGAAAATGGCTGTGTTATTCCAGCCCGCTTCAGCAGCAAGAGTGCGGAATTCTATGGCATAGAGAACTGCAGAACGATGGCCCTGTTGTATTTGCATCAAACGTGTAGAGGCCGCAGAAATTCGCCAGAGACATCAAATACTTGTCGAAAAGCTTCAATAAATGCAGAAGAGTTTGTTGTAATAGGGTCATCCTGCTCCCATAACGGGGAGGCCCAGTCTAAAGCATCACCATCCAATAAAGCGAAAATAAATCCCACTTTAGCCTTTTCAGTAGGGAACTGATGAGGTAAAAGATCAAAGTGAACACGGCAATGATTGATAAAGCTGCAGCATGCCTTTTGATTACCTGAAAATCTCGGGGGAGATGAGAGTCGTAGATCCTTGCAAGCTTGTTCTGGAGGGACTGTACCAGAAACGGAGGCGGAAGCAGGAACACGAGGAGACTGTAGTCTAACAGAATGGTAATATAGGGAAGTCTCCAGCACAACCGGGTTGAGATAAAAGGTTCTTTATTCTACCACATGTTTTTTCTAACAGAAATGGTGTCCAACATCTGAGACATACGATTTTGTTGTGACTCATAGGATTCCAACATCTGAGTCACATGATTTTGTTGTGTCTCGTAAGATTGCATCTGTCTGGCGAGGTTCAGTAACAACTCTTCCGGAGTCGTATTAGCTGCTGCCTCAGAACGCTATATGGCCTGCAAAACCAGAAGTAGTAGAACTACTTGGGAGAAAGAGGAAGCAGCTGAAACACTATAGTGGTAGACAGACCCTAGGGTACAGAGTCTAAGGAACCCCTGGTATTCACCTAGAGCCCCCGCAAGGAGGTTAGGACTTAGCTG
>WMED01019576.1:0-12391 GCA_019650415.1 Pipa parva | reverse complement strand
TTTTTCTGCTGCACTGTAGTGCACTGTATAGGGCACAATGGAGGAGCGACTGCTTGTGAGGGGCACATTTTGGTATTTTCAATTAGGGCACCATTAATCCTTGCCCCGGCACTAGCCATCGCATATTTTTTTATTCCCAA
Organism: Pipa parva; assembly: GCA_019650415.1. Lineage (NCBI taxonomy): Eukaryota > Metazoa > Chordata > Amphibia > Anura > Pipidae > Pipa > Pipa parva. The sequence goes on along the minus strand of WMED01019576.1, from coordinate 12,251 downwards.
TAAAACAAGAACATTTAGCAAAAGATGTTATATAAATAAAAGAGGGCTTGTTCCTCTGGAAACATTGCTGCATCATATGTAGTGGATTTCATAGCTGGGGAAAAAATCACTCCTGTTCTGCAGAAGCCAAGTGTAACTTCTTTTAAGCAAAATATTTGTCTCATTGCAGATCTCTCATTTTAATCAGCTGAGACTCTTTGCCATACCTGTCTTCAGAGAAAACAAATCTTTTTCCATAGAAAAGGTGGCAGACGCTCTTTAATGCAAGGCATCACACGGACAAAACAGCATTACATCAAAGCATACATGCTTTCATTGCCATCAACATTCAGTTCCCTTAAAAATGCAAAGTGGATAAAAAAAAAAATTACATAAATGTCATTGTCTCTGCTGTAAGGAGGAAAGTCATTGCAATTATTTGGCCAAAAAATCAAATCATTTTATTTAATTAAAATAATAATTATGGCTATAAAGTCATGCAATCACTTTTATGTTTCCTGGCCCTTAATATTTATAATTACAATAAAATCCATCTTTGTATGCTAAATCAGATTTCATATCTGCCAGTAACAGGTATTGCCAAATTAAAGGGGAACTATAGTCAAATTACATATTAATATATGCAGTACTTTACCTTAGTGAGAGGTGTTTCTCCCCAGTTGTTGTTTTATGTGACGCAGAATGATTGAATAGGCAGCTCTGATAAACTCCTACACCAGGAAATGTGTGTGTGACACATACTGGCCAGTTACTGCCCTACTTACTACTTAGCACATGTCAGCTTTCCCTCTGTAATCTCCTGTATTCCAACTTAATTTATGAGGCCAAAAGGTCAGCACACTGCTTAACCAATAGCAGTCAGGCAGCTTTTTCTTCTCCTGTTGCCTGACTTGCAGAACAGAAAGAGATGGGGGAGAGGGGGAGAAAAATGTCAGCTCTCGGAAAAACTAATTAAGGGAAACAAACAGCAAGTATTATTTCTTTTTTTAACTATTTGTGTCAGCAATTGGCTTAGTATAAAGGAGTTTTATATGTATGTGTGCAGTTATATCAGCACTATAGTGCCAGGTTAAGGCTTAAATGCGTTAAAGAAGGGGATGGATATAGCACAACTGAATGTAATTTTTTCTGATATCCTGGCAACACAGTGCAATATGGTTGGCCAGTATGGCTATTTCTGTCATAGAATAAAGATATGTAATGTATAACATGGGCTGAAATGCTGCTGGAATGAATTAGCAAGTGTACAAAGTCATCATCTAACTGGCATGGGCAGGACATTTTCTCTTCATAAACTTTCTGTGTGGTTTATTTGATCTCTGCAGGAACCAAACAACAGAATCAATGTAGTTTTATCATTCACTTACGATGTGAAATAAGGTACCATTCTACTAATTCTCAGCTTTTAGTAAAGAAAAAATAGTCCCTGTTTAGAAAGTATCTTTAATCTCATTTTTCTAATTATGTTCAGTGAAACACAGGAATACGTTATCAGAACGAGTCATCCCGGCTACCTACAGTATATACTGTATATATGATCCTACACTAAAGGAAGCTGCTAATTGCAATGGAAAATATCATCCATATGATTTCATTAAATAGTTATCCCTCTATTGGCTAAATTATCATACAAACCTTCAGATGATTATTTGACTTTATTGCTGAATTACTTCATTATTACTTATTAATCAACAATGCATCGAACATAGATGGGAGTGCCTTTGTTTTATTTAACAAAAGCTGCATATAACCTTTTATTACTTTCAGTGTCTAGAAATTGTATATAGTCCCCTTAAATTATTAATATGCGCAAAATCAAAATGAAACCATGTTTATTCTCAGATGTACTGAGATAAAGAACAGGAACATGGCAGAACCTTGCTGTGTCTGTTCATAGCATAAGATGGTTTAAGAAATAAACAAGAGCTTTGACTGTAAGAAGCTTATCTGCTGCTATATTAGTAGAAAGCATGGTTATCTGCCTATGTACATAGGCAGCTCAGTGTGGAATTAGCTGGCGGTCAGGGAGTTGACAATATGATTGGTTGTTCAAATTGACGCATCAGCATTCTGCCATGACTGGAAAAACAAATAAGAGAAAATTTGCTGTCGGAATGGTGCTTTGCTGTACTCAGTGGTTCCAAGCAGTTTTCCACATGAGTTTCATGATATTAAAGTCAGCTATTAAAATCCTGTCTCCCCAACAGTCCAAATGCTTCAAAAATAGAACATTTTATTTTATTTGGGATGGTAGATGAGCAGCTGTCAGCTCCCCCCCCCCCCTCCTTTGTGCTTGGAGTCTTCCCTCCTCCATACCTCACCACACCTCCCTTGAGCTTTCTGCACAAAGAAGCTATTTTAGGAAGCTTTATAAACCAGAGTAGTAAGTCTGGGCTGTGCCATTCCTGCCCAGGGGCTGTAAAATCAGCTTTAGGCGAAATGTTCCTATGAATACACTGTCTGTATGGGGGTTATTATCAACTATTCCATTTATGATGCCTGTTTTAAAATCACCATTTTTTCCCCCTCCATATTCTGCATGAGCTAGCCTTGCATTTTGGCTAGTCCCCTTTCCTAACCTGCCTCCTTAACACAAATTATCAGTGCTTATTTTCTTTATCACCTTTTTTCACCTTCCTCCCCTTCCCCCACTAGTTATATTTTACTTCTCTCCTCAACCTCATACATCATCTCCTCCTCCCTTCTCACCATTCACGTCTGACCAGTCCATTTCCATGGCAACATTGATTCCACCTCCCCTTTCTACCCCACCCTCATGTAAGGAGGAGGCTGTGGAGCCGTTGCCAAGGCAGCCATCTGACATGACATTTCACCACTCCCCTGGCATCAGTTCCTGTGGCAACATGCCCAGCCTGTCTCCTACTCCTTCTCTTCTATTAACTATAAGTGCAACATTGAACCCAACCACAGATTCTGAACATGATACTAAAGTGATATATAAACTGTCTGAAAGGGTTGGGAATTGTAGCTGGATACCGCCTGGAGGGGGGTGGTCTGAAGATTCCTGGACTATCATGAACGACTAATTACTTATGTGCTTAAAGTGATACACATTTATTAAAGAATTTGCTAGTAGCTTAATAAAGTCCCATTTTGGGGGTGTAATTTCAATCTGCATTAGTGAGTTGCTAGGTTGCATGCCAAACTACAAACTAAACGTACTGAGCTAGGTCTGAGAAGAAGCCATGCAACCGACAGCTTTTTATAATATTATACCACTGAATTGCCAGCCAGGTAGATACTAAATACATTTTATATTACCGTAATATTGTAAAATGTTCAAAATATATCTCTGTATCTTTTCAATTAAAGACAATTCTATTTTCTTACCCTCATGGGCATCTGAGAGATCGCCATGGTCCACAGCCTGCTTACCCCAGAAGGCCACATCAGGAGGCTAGGACTCTGTCCTGCTCTGTATGTCCCAAAGGTTGGCTGTTACCATCCACAATATGGCAGCGCCAACCATACTGCTGTAACATCAGCAAAGGGGAAAATGGACACAAAACAGCCCTAATCAAAAATTGCTTGTAAAGATAACATTTTAAAATGTATTATTAGGAATAACTTCCCTGCAGCTCTTCTTTCTGATACTGGTCTTTAAAAGGGGAAAACTGGCTGGTTTGTCTCCTTAGAGAATTTTTTAACATGCATGATATTTTTGAAAATTGTATTTATTTAAGCTTCAGTGGATGCTTATTAGAAGTCATTGGGAGTATTAGGCAGACAGGTTGTGGTGAGTATGTACATGCTAGCTGTTAGTGCCTAAAAATCCATCAAATATTCTTACCCTTTTCTTATTGTTTTGTCACCTCTACCAGTGTTTCAACCATATTAATATGAATAGGAATGACAGAGCCACTCTTCATTGCTGATGCTTCATTGTGAAAAAAAGCAATTTAGAACAGGTCCAGGAGCCTGCAAGTCACATGATCCTCTACAACATTCATCCCCCAACATGCAGTGTGCATGAACTAAACAGCCCCCAAAACTAGCTCAGATATACAACAGTAGTATACTTACAACTGGAAAATTGTGATTGTGTTACAAATTCAAATGAATGGCTGCTAGGGGCAATTTAAATTCTTAAACAGTGGAAAACACACAAATATCTCCAAAGACTTTAAGTTCCTTAAAAAGGAAATGCAAAAGCAAAAGCAGGGCAGACTGTGCTGCAACCCTGTTAATTGGGTACCAATACACAGAATGTTTTGGGCAAAGTCCTTTGTCAAGTGCACTTGTCCTAATTAACACAGTCCTTGTAAGCCACCTTTATGTTTTTCTGATTAAGTATATAGGTACAGTTTAGTGACATAATTATAGATTATTACCTTTTCCTGAGTTCTAGGCACTGACCTCTCTAATGCTCCTCAGTGGGGTGCTAGCTACCCATTTCTAGCTAAATCCTTAACTATCACCTCTAAAGTGAGCTGACATCAAGATCTATCATATAGTAGTTATCCGTCTACCACTAGAGTGAAAGGAAGAGAAGAATTTACCTCTCGGGTGGAGTAAGTAGAGTAGATTCTCTCTTATAAAAGACTCTATAGGGACTACTAACTGACACCCCCTGGGCTGAACCAGACATGAACACTCCAGTTGCAGGATCCTAGGGGAAATCAGACACAGGTATCCTTCCACCTTGTGACATCTAGGCTCCATCCACATACAGTAGGGTGAGGTATGGTACAGGAACCATCATGGATCAAATTAAGAAGCCTATTTACATCCTTGTAGGGGAATATGTAAAAGAAACAAAAGAAAATCGCATATATTTTTGAAAGGCACAAAGTACTGAACTTGGTGGTGAATTTTTGTGTCACCATTCACTAAATTGTACTCTATATCCTGCTAGATCATGATTTAAGGAATCTGATTGGAGGAGCTATACAGTCAATCATCATTTAGCCCCGCCAACCCAAATTGGGAAAGAAAAGTCAGGCTGACAGGGAAGATGACAGAGAGAAATGCTGTATAAAGGTACATTTTTAAAATACATATTTATTTACAAAACATTTATTTCATTAGAAGAACCTAAATTAGTATTGAGTTTTGAGGTGACAGGTTCAATTTAAGCTTGTGGATCAAGTCACTGACTTGAGATTTCACACCGAAAATAAATACATATATTGCAAAAATAATTTGTTTAACAGTGTCAAATAGATGGTAAAATAACATTTCGGACTGTTCCATAAAAATGACAAGCAGAATTGCTGCAGAAGAAGTAGGGGAGAGAAAAAGGAACTTCAGGAAAAACTGGCTGTAAATTGAATAGGATGAAAATTAGTAAATAATATTTACTTAAAAAAAAAACATTAATCTGTTAATGCTGAATGGACTGGCATGTAACTGTTGGTGACTACACTATTATTTTAATGCATTTTTAATAAAACCATACCTAATTTTAGCTAAATACATCTTCCTGTCCTGATTGCTATGTTCTCCTTAATAATGCAATTTAAAGCAGACTTTCACAGTTCTAATGTTTGAATCGTGCTCAGTGGGATTCCAGTCCAGGATTTCTGTGTGGACAAAGCTAAGAGAAGTGTCATTTAAAATTAGTATCTACATCAGGTGGAGCTGTACGGGAATCTGCTGTTGCTTACCTTAGCTTATACTTATATAAATAATTCTTTAGTAATACGTTTTTTTCAGATTTCTTTAAGCATTTTTTCTTACTTTTCTTTTATATATAGATATATATATATATATATCTATATATATATATAGATATATATATATATAGATATATATATATATCTATATATATATATATATATATCGCTAGCAGAAACAATGCCATAGTCTACTGATCTTGGTCATGTGGCTCTCTATCAACAACAGTTGACATGTTGGGTGCTGTAGTTGAGTCACAAGGACAATACCACTGCCAAACAAGCTGCAGGATTTGAGCAGGACCCAATTCCATTGTGCTTGCTGCATATATTGTGCATATCTCCTCCTCCCTCAAAGGCAACCTATTATTTTACCCTAAAGATGCATTTTCCAGACATGCTGTGGATTACTGAGCATAGCTAGGCATTTTCAATCCTTAGGGACATGTCACTATAACTAACCCCTTTAAATCAATGATGTACTTTGGTTACAAAAACAATAATCGCACTGCCAAGTGACTTACTGGAATGGAGACATGTTTAATAACAAGATAGCTGTGCTGGATTACTGTTACTTTCCTGCAGTCTGTTTTACTTATCTCTTCATTGTATTCTCCCCACCTATCATTGTTTCCCTTTCATGCTGTATTTTGTTAGTCTTGCAAAATAATGATTTTTTTTTCTTCTTTATCCTTTAGTACTGTAGTGTTTGACAGACCCTTCTACGGTACCATCTCGCCCCACTCCACCCCCTAAAAAGAAGGGGGGGGGTCAGCTTTTACTCAACCCAAAGAGGAGCTATACTGCAGAAGCTGTGAAGGAGGTAGAATAACCTTGGCTAGAAAGGAAATGTGAGAGGAGAACAGGATATGAGAGCTGACAGATACAAAGGAAAAGGCTGCTGGAATTCCTGGGAAGAGAAGATAGGAATAGGCAGAGCAGAGGTAAGGGAAGATGGGAGGCAGATCATCAAAGATATTAAAAGATTTCCAGACAGAAAATGATAAACTACAAGGAAAAGAAATAAAGACCAGCATTTGGGTGTCTAGGAATTCTAAAATAGTAAAAGTGAGGGTGCAAAGCCTGGTAAAAGCCTACAGAGGAGCCATTTACAAGAAGGAAGATGAATGCTTAGTGCTGGGCTACTAATAAGATTGGATTGTGACATCACAGCCATAGTTAATCACAGTGGTGATGGGGACTAGGATGGAAAATGAATGTAATATTTCTCTCTGCAGGTAACCTGTTTGGGACCAGAGACATTTATCAAAGCATATCTATGTATTCATGTAATGATAATGCCCATGAACAAGTTTAAAGGAAGATATGGCTATAGGGGGAAAAGGAAGAGGGGTATATACCTAGCTGTGTGAGCAAATATATCCGCTGATGCCTGTTGACTGCTTAGGATAACATACAATGGGTTGCACCTCTGTCCTGACCTATAAGAAGATACACTTAAACACACCTAGCGTGAGTGCCATTGTCACTTTATGCAATACTAAACACTTATATGTCCCCTGATAGAATATTTATTCCCATGTATTACGGTTTTGATTAAATACATGAATATGTTTAAGTCATTTGGCCATAATAATTGTATGTATCTGTGTATATCATATTACATAGTGTAATATATACAAATGTATTTGATGTTGATAATATAGATAGATCTGTGTCTAATATTTTGTTAAGAAATTACAGATACAATAATGGCTTTTATTTATTTATATTTGCATACAGGTATGATGATTTAACTTCACCAGTTTCACTAGAAAAAACATTTATACACCTGTCATAATTGTAATATATCCACTGCTTATGATCATACACAGATGGTTATGACAGGATATAGCAATTGTATCAGCATTTTAATGGTCTCAGATCCAAAATACATTTGAACATTAGACTGTTGTAAGCTTTGATTTGATTCATGCTTGAATTTGCAGTTTTGAACGTTCTTATCCATTCAAATGTTCTTAAATATACTAGATGTTGGATGTTTGCAAATTAAATCTAAAAATAAAATGCAGATCTACTTCTCAACAATTCACTATATTAAACACATACATATTTTCTTGGACCCTTTATATAATAGATCTTATAGCGGTAAAGTAAACTCTCTACACACCGTGGTAGTGAAAATATTCATTCTTATAATATTTATACGTTCTCATTTCGCTAATTTAATTGCCATGATTTTTTATTTTGACCCCCAACAGTATATACCCCACAATGATAACATTACATTTCACTTAAAATTTATCATCGTTCTTGACCTGGTATTAAAATGAATTCCAATATGACACTTGTGGGGTTAAAACACAAATCATGTCTAAATTGGCTCCTGAAAGCTAATAAAACATGGTGATGTCATACGAAAAAAAGATAAGAATCTTTACCTTTCTCAATTTGACTATTTACTGTTAGATTTTATATAAAAAGGGCAAAAAAGCAAAAAAAAAAAACAGTTTGGTCAAAATGAAATAGGTCAATAGAGGGTTGTTTGATTCATGTACTTTTAGAGGATATTTAGATTACAGGAATACAGGAGAGAACACAGATGGTTTGACTGAGCAAATGCATAAAGAGACATGAATTCCTACAAACAAAAATGTTTCATTTCCAATTGCAGTTACTAGGATTTTCAGTTAAAAAAACACTATTCAGGCTTTTAGGTGCCAGTCATGAATATGTACTGTACGAATTTCAGCTGAAAACAACAGTACTAACGCGGGTTGGGGGTGGGGTGGGGGGTCTCTTTGTGTAACAGATGCAATGTACAAAGACTAAAAACAGAAACAAAACAATAAATATCAGATATTCAACTACAAAGACAGCATTTTCCAAGTACTAGACTAACTGCCAAGCCTCACAGAAGGGTTTCACTTGTTGGAGTTATTGTTCCTTTAAAAGTAATATAAAATTAAGAAACACATTTTTATATTCTGTTATCTATCCAGACATAAACATTTTTCTATTGTATTTATTTATTGTTTATATTTATACAGCACTGATATCTTATGCAACACTTTACAGAGATTTACCATTCTCTTCAGTCCCTGCACTTGTACAGCTAATGTTCTAGTTTCCCTATACAATCACACAGAGCAAGACTGGCAGACAGCCACACAACGAAGCAAATTAGACCTAGGATGTTATTGGACTGTGGGAAGAAACACAGAGAGCCAGGGGGAATCTCATAATATATAGAAAAATATATCATCTCCAAGCAGGTGATGTCCAGGGTAGATTATAATTCAGGAACCAGCACTGTAAGGATACTATTACATACTAAATTATCCTTGTGCTGCTATTATCTGCTCCTGGTGAAAATTTCAAATATGGCAGAAATTTTAGTAAAGACTGCAACCTCATCGGTGCAAGAAAAGGAAGCAATTTTGCATGGAAAAAAATGTACAATATTTCCATACTTTAAAGGGCCAGTTTGTAACAATTGCAACTGTTAAAAAATAAACAAAAATGTCAGTAAATTGAAAAAAAGCAAAGTGTTTATTTAGGGTTAAATATTTCATTAATAACCTTTACTTCTCCTTTAATGTATGGGGTGAAGAATTCATTCACAGCTATGTCCAGGTTCTAATGAACAGGTATCATATTCATTGACAGGATATGTTTTTGATATGAACTATGTAACTAACAATTAGGCGAGAAGGACAGGGTGTATTTTACTACATACCTAGCTGGGATAATCCAGCAGTAACATATTCAGGATAGGTAAGGGACTGTGGTTATTTAACAAATTTCACATTACAGGGAAGAGCTAATTACAACAGTCCCATTAAATGTTGCTGCTGCAAGAGCCCTATTAAAATGTTTTTCCTTGCTCCTCCCTTTAGTGTAAAGTTAGTGAAGTACACTCCCTCCACATCCATTCAGGATAATTTACTGCAGAATCCACTAGGTATGATCATATACATTCTGTTCCAAATCATTTTTACCCTGGCATGATGGTGTATAAGGGTGGATAAGTACAATTTACAAATTGCCAAGATGTCTTTTGACTGATTTTCACGGCATCAAGACATGTTTTGCAATATCTCTTATAATTTAATGTATATTATAAAGTATAATGATTTATACTATTATGTATGTATATATGTATGTATAATTTTATTTGTAAAGCGCCACAAATTTACGCAGCGCTGTACAATTCAGCAATACAAATACAATAGAGACATGGGAAAAGTGCATAAAACAATACAAGTAAAATATCACAAGAATACATCACTTTAAGTGCTAGGTTGCAGTTGACACAAGAGGTTGGAAGTCCCTGCCCCATAGAGCTTGCAATCTGTTATGACTATCAGTGGCTCGTGATTCATAAACCACATAGGTACGGTAGACAGCCACAGCTATAGTATACATTACAGTGGAGAATTTCACTGGTGGAAAGAGTCATATATTATTTGCAGCTTATATCGTGAGTTTACATTACCTATAAAGCAGTGCAGTTTTTCACTGATGCAGCAGAAATACAGTGTGAATACAGCTTTTTATAGCATAAGCACCAAAAATGCATAGCTCAAATAAATCAGCATGAGCTGACACAGCATTAGACACATCTCTCTAACCTAATTTTCTGAGGACATAGTGAATAGGACATACAACATAGGGGGGAATTCACTATGTTCCGAAGTGAGGTGCGTAGTGTTCGCCTCACTTCGGAAAGACTGAAATGCGCATGCTGATGTCCTGCGCACGGACATCAGCATGCGCATTAAAGGGATTCCCCTCCCGGCGAGAGCACTCGAGTCTCCTCACCGGGAGGGGAATCCCTTTAATGTGCATGCTGATGTCCGCGTTCAGGACATCAGCATGTGCATTTCAGTCTTTCCGAAGTGAGGCGAACACTACGCACCTCACTTCGGAACATAGTGAATTCCCCCCTTAGACTTGTCAGTGCCATTCAGTTCATTTGCTGGTATTCAGACACCATGCAGTTACATGTAAAACATATACACATGTTCAACAGATATATACATACAGACAATAAAAATGTCTCAGACATATGGCTAATTGAGTACAAACACCACTTTAAACTGAACCTATTTATTTCTTATAATAAACTATTAACGAGAAACATATAATCTCTTTGTGTTCTTATTCCATCCAAAGGCTAGCAACACCCCTGGCCTTTCTAAGAACAATGACACAGAGACAACTCACCTTGTGCAGTTCCCCTTTAGACTTACATTATAATTATCGAATTACCATAAAAAGTTTACTGCACATAAACAACTATGGACATATTGACACGTGGCACTGCAGCAGATGAAATGTAAGTCTATGGTGGATCTGCTCATGTGTCATTAATCTAATAGTATTTCCTGAAGGACAGTAGTCCACAAAATGGGCCACATTGAAAGTAGTTCTAACCTCCCAATGCTTTCCGCTGTCCTACCATATCTACCTAATGGATGGCCAGGTGATGTTGACATCATGACCTCAAGGTGCCTCCACCCCAACTCCCAGCTCAGAAACCTACCTGTGATGGACTGAACCCCTAGTACGCTAAACTGACTGGGCCCCTGGCAGAACTTCTGAATCCTGCTGTTAACAACTCTGGCCACAATCACGGCTGCTTGTGTGCAAATGACACCTCTGTTTAATAAGTTATATTATCCACTGTTATATATACATAAATACTTGGGAACCTCAGGAGACTATCCAGCCTGCAAATGACACCTCTGTTTAATAAGTTATATTATCCACTGTTATATATACATAGATACTTGGGAACCTCAGGAGACTATCCAGCCTGAAATCAGCTTCCCCAAAGTTTTGCCCAAATGGGGATGGTGCTTAATGACACAAATCTCATCATAACATGCGATGTGGCTTTGTGTCTGGGGGCATTTCATTGGTTTGGGGGCAAATATAAGGCCTATCTGGGTGGTACTACAGTAAAAGGACAGTGGCAGTGAAACACTTGACATTTGCCTTGCTAACCCTGAGTCAAATACCCAGGTCTATATATATATATATTTTGAGTCCAGCAGTTACAACATTTGCCTTGCCATGAACCACTTTACTGACTTTACTGTGTAGACTGTTGAAACTTTTGCTGTCACAAAAGATCGGATCTTCTACCAGGAAAATGGAAAGGAAGTATACTTTCTTTTGACTTTCTATGTTACCAGCTAAAATGAAAGATGGTTAGCTCAGCTTTGTTACTGCATTTATTTTCAGTGAGCAGAAACTGTAATGGTAAAAGTGCTGATGCATGTTTGGTAAAATTGCGATGCGTGCATATGAGTGTTCATTTTATGCATCTGTCAGGTTTGGAGCGCACTGTAAACACACCTATACACTTATGTAAATTGATATAATGCAAACATATGGTACTGTGCACACATGCAGTTTATTTCAGACATATCTTGCACATTTGTTTAATTAGATGCCATGCATTTCAAATGTAATAGGATTTTTCTGCAGTAATTACAAAATGCTTCAATAATACATGGTAAATGAATAGTGAGTTTTTATGAATTTTCAAGTTAGTAACATTTCTTTGTGTTTATACAGTGGGGTAAAAAGTATTTAGTCAGTCACCAATAGTGCAAGTTCTACCACTTAAAAAGATGAGAGGCG
>WMED01019575.1:0-12391 GCA_019650415.1 Pipa parva | reverse complement strand
TGTTTTTATTTACAATTTACACAACGTGCCAACTTTTCTGATTTTGGGGTTTGTAAATACCGAGCGTGCGGTAAATACCGCGTTTAATAAATTTCGCCCATAGAGTGTTGAGGTGATAGTTATCTCAAGTGTATTTCTCCCCCACTTCCTGTAGCGCTGTCCCCTGATGAAAAAAACTTACATTTACTGGGATCTGGGGGGGGGGGGGCTCAGAAGGCAGGTGCTGAGGCTGTAGACCTCTATAGGAATAACTCCGTTATTGATGCTGCTTTAATGGTAGCATAAATAGGCTGTTGCATAAGGTTTTATAAAGTAGAGTAATAGAGTAATGTAATAGGTGTTAATACAGTTGAGAATGTTATAATAGAAATAGTACCTTCTGACCCCAGGATCTAATCACATTAGTCACAGTTTAAAGGCTTTTGGGAGTTATTCACTAAAGTTTGAATTGTTGCGTATAGGTGTGAATTCGCCAGATAAAGACAGTCGCAATAAGCTGCTACTGTTGCAGTCGCTTCTTTACAATGAGAATATTGTTGCAGTTGTGACTTTATTGTGTTAAAATTGTTGCAATCTTAACTTTAAAAAATTGTCGTGACTTTATAATGGGGAAATTGTCACTTATTTGCTAAAGGAATCCGCTCTTTGAGAAATCGACAGTCGAATTCTCACTTTAGTGAATAACCCCCTTAAAGTATTAGGCTTTCGGGAGAAGTCATGTAGGATGGTAACAGCAAGTTTTGCAGAATTTCCATGCATTATAATTAGATACCCAGACTTCTCTGCAGTATGCAGATTGCTCTAATTCCTATGTAGCCATTGCAGGATAGAACTTCATTAATCCATAATCACTCCCAGTTATAAGAACTTAAATTAGATCATTGGTTCTCAACCTTTTTGAACCACGATTCCCGGCGCTGATGTCACGGCCTGACGTTCAGGCCCGACGTCATCACGTACGCGCGTCACGTGATGATGTTCGAGCAAAACCTCATCACGTACGTGCGTCACGTGACTTTGAAAGGCCGACGTCAACACTCAGGAACCCTTATAAAAAGGGAACTGCGAGCGCTTCCGGGCTCCACAGCGGTTCTCGACCCCTGTGAGATGGTTGTGCGACCCCCAGGTTGAGAACCTCTGAATTAGATGATTTTCTTTCTCTTTTTTTTTAAAGATACAATGGGGCATATTTTACTAGAGTTGAAAAACCATATTTGCACGTTTTTCACCCATTTTGTTTTCCACCGGATTTTCCTTTTTCCTTCATTTATGAAAATGGGAAAAAAGTTTAGATATCGACAAAATTCAATACCGATAAATATCGGTGAAATGGCAGAAAATGGGCAAAAACAGTAAATACGGCTTTAGTAAATATGCCTATGAGTTATATACTGTAAATTATTTACATATTTTACCAGGCACCTTCCAGAGTCATTATAGTCATGTAGGGGCTGTAATCTGTCTCTTTGGTCTTCTCTCGGCTTGTGGAAGGAATCCAGTGAAGCTGAATCAAAGGTAAAGCCTAGGCAGGCCATACTCCTAGCACAACTCACCTGAGGTGGAAAAATGCAGGGCTTGCTAGGAAGGGGGAAGCCCATAGTCTCACAAATTTTCAAAGTTGAGCACATGACCTCTTACTTCTTCCGAGAGGAGATGGCTGGGAGACTGCAAGCACATACACAGGAGTTTAATGACATATAAACATGCTCCCAAGGTCTGAAAAGCGTGGTCAATTTATGTAAGATGTGACGTTTATTAATTACATTGCTAGTGAGCAATGTGGTATCATAAAGTCTTGCACTGTCATTGAATTGTAGATATTGACTGTTCCTAAAAGTAATGTCTGCTGAGGTGCTGAGCTAATGTAACCCATTTGCTACCACAATGACCAGGGGCCACATGGTTGATATTATAATATTTCTTAAGACCCAACAGAGATTCTAAGACTGTTTGAATTCCTAACTACAATCATCACTGTCTGCCTAAGAAAATCAAGAAATGAAAGCACCATTAACACCAAAAAAGAAAACGTTCCATTTGGGTTAACATGGCAGTTATTGTACAGATGTTATATTTGGATTTGAATCCTTCAGTTTTTTTGCATCCATGTGTTTGTTAAAAAGACCCCACCACATCCCATTGTTTTCAATGGTGCTTCAGACAAGAAATATTCAGGAAATGCCCCAGAATGCCCAATTTTTAAAAGTAAAGATCTAAATTTCTTACTTTATTAGGACACCATTTAATATTTTGGTTTATCAATTGTATAACCCAATATATTATTATAGTGAATTTGAGCTAAGTAAGCATAATATAAAGTGACATCACCACAATAATCTTTGATGAATATGTTTGCAGTTGGAGAAGTGACAAATCTACCGAATGTTACAATTCTTCCTTAGCTTAACTTAATAGTAGCTATTGCTATTAAGGTATTTTTATTTGTTGGTGTTTTTTGTTATTTTAAGGGCTCTAAAAGGGTTTTATTTATTGTGACAACCTCCTGTACATTGTACATTACATGCTGCATTGGGCATCTTTTTAAATAGGAGACGATACAACACCAGCAAATTAACATATTTAATATAAGAGGAATTAGAAAATATGTATTGCCTGGTAATAGTTTTCCTATAGTAGTTAATTGACACACTGCATTTTTCCACATGCCACAAAACACTCAGGATGTCCCTGGCCTTAAACTATGCTGTTCATTTTAGTTCACAATAGCCAAATTATAACATCTCTTGTATTTACATCTAATTTGCTTATATATACATTATTAAATAACTGCAAGCATCCTAGTATATATGC
This sequence comes from Pipa parva, assembly GCA_019650415.1. Lineage (NCBI taxonomy): Eukaryota > Metazoa > Chordata > Amphibia > Anura > Pipidae > Pipa > Pipa parva. The sequence goes on along the minus strand of WMED01019575.1, from coordinate 9,580 downwards.
AATACTGGTTTACAGAATAGTTACAAACTTCACAGTCTTCTTTTCTTCTGTTTAGATTGGACGATTGATTATTGGTCAGAATGGGTTATTGTCCACTCCTGCTGTTTCATGCATCATCCGGAAGATCAAAGCAATTGGTGGAATTATTCTAACAGCTAGTCACAATCCAGGAGGACCTGGGGGGGATTTTGGAATCAAATTTAATGTTGCAAACGGAGGTAAAAACTTATTTTCAATGTCTAATTTTATGCAAACAATAATTCCGGCACTCCAACGGTTAAAAAATCAAACTTTAATCAACCCCATGGGCATAAAAAATTAAAAGCAGTGGTAGCTGTGCCTACGCGTTTCGCGCTAAAAGCGCTTATTCATGGCAATTTATTATTTGCATGCCGTTTGGAAAGCGTCCGCACCTTCCAGAGCACCCGCTTCACAGCATCATGGAGGATTGAGCGGTTAGTAATCACTATTGTTTTTTTGAATGTCTAATTTTAAGCAGGACATTTAATAACTGTGGATATCAGTACCAGCAAACATCAGATCATTACATCAGTGCAATAGCAGAAGGAACAGCAGTTCGTCCTGGGTTAGTCATTTAAGTGAATGACTTGCATGGTTTTAGTGATCAAAAAATTTTGCAGCCTGTATACATGGTAAAAGGACTGTCATCAACAGTTACAGAATATCTGTTTGCCTTTTTGCAGTATTTTATGATTTTAGAGATTTTAGTGTTGGACGTGATGTTGCCGGCAACAGAGGAGGTCAGGCTGATCTGACGAGTGGGCCAATCCAATACTGGTTAGCACAATAACCTGTGTGGAATTTTATATATATATATATATATATATATATATATATATATATATATATATATAAATTCATGAATTCAACTTTAAACATAACATTTCTACAAGTTCTGTATTTAAATAGCTGCTATGCCAAGCAAAATTTGCATTTTTTTGGGTGTTACTAGTCCTTTAAGGGTGCAAAAATGTATGTGGCTAACTGCTTGTTGTGTCACAGCCCATATGGTTGAAGCCCTCTTTCATCTGTTTTTAAACCCCTGCTCTATCTATTGTATTCTATGGAACATTAGATAATACATTTTCAAAAGTGCCCCTGAAACCCTAATTTGTAAAAGATGGTTACATCAGAGTAACACAAATGAAAAAAAAAAAAAAAAAATCAGGACTTCGGCTTCCATGGATACAATTTTACAAGTACTGTATTTTTCACCTAGGATTTTAAGGGGGAAAATAAAGGAAAAAAATATTCTGAACCAAATGGTATGCTAAAATATTTAATAAAATATACCACCCCTTCCCTGCCTGCCCTCCGTCCCCTGCCTGCCTTCTCTCCCCTGCCTGCCCTCCGTCCCCTGCCTGCCTTCTCTGCCCTACATGCCCTCCCTCCCCTGTCTGCTTCCCTTCTGACCTTCCTCCAGTATTCCAGTGAGCCGCCTCCTGTCAGCGTTTCTCCAGACTGAGCTAGGTTGAGTGCAATGGCGCTCCTTAGTGTCTTCAACTCTTGTTGGCTCTATTCACCTACTAGCGCAGCTGCCGAATCCATGGTGATTGAGCTGACAAGAGCCGAAGGCTTCAAGGAGCACCGTCAACCTTAACCTAGCTCAGTCTGGAGCAGTGCTGACAGGAGGCTGGCTCGATGAAGGAAAGTGAGTACTCCGAATTTTATTTAGCTTCTGTGGGGCGTGGGTGGGAGACTAGCGTACCAACACTCCCCCCCACCTGCGCCCCACAGCAGCTGAAGAAAATGAACATTTGCTCCATAAGACTTACTGGCATTTTCCCCCAACTTTTTTTGGGAAAAAAGTGCATTTTATGTAGCGAAAAATATGGTAAGTACTACAGATGAATAACTGCTGTACCAATTAATTTGCCAATTTTCTTTTTCTGCCACTTTAATTAAAATATTTAGCTTAGCCAAATCCCAAGGCAAATCCTAGATTCTGTGTCTTCCTGTTTGCTATTTACTGTACCACAGGGCAATGCAGCTGGAATCCAGATGGGAGTTTTATGGCCCCCAGCTTGCCCAAGAATTCTCTACATTTTTTTATATATGACATCATAAATGTAATAGATTACAGCCTCCCACATATAGTAAGCATGACAAGATAATAAGCCTTCTCCATTAAAGATGTCTGACAACACTCATCTATTACTGTAGACTGGTTAAATCATTTTATGTTGCTATCTTTTGTTTAGTTTAAAGCATACATTATTAATATATATGTAAATGCAGGAGTGGTTCTGGCCCTATGGGCGCCCTGGCCGAACCGCACCCCCTGACTTTGACTTTGCCAGATGAAATTATGGATCTTTCGGTATTATGGCAAGGCTACTATTACTATTTTAGTGACATTTCATTTAGAAAGTTTAGAAAATATGGCAACAAAGTGCTAACATGAACAAGAAATTGTCTGCCATTTAAATAAATATAAACACAACGGTTGTAATTCATACAACAATTTTATTATAACAATACCAGAATGGTCACATTGCTCTTTCTTGTGATAATTCATGGTTATTGCTAATATGTTGAAATTGAAATATAATATAGTTTTAGAGACACTGGGGATGGGGGGGGGGGGGGGTTATTTATCAAAGTTGAATAAAAATATGACAGTCATATCGTTATGTGTAAAATAGAGCGCTGTTGTCAAAACCGCTGTTTATTAGGCCCCTTGCGGCTCATTTTTTCACCGAAAAAATATTCACTAGATTGAGGGTGGCAAAAACTCGTTATTCTCTATGGGAGATGGTTGTGCAAATTTTTCTAAGTCCCCTAATTTTTTGTGACTAGAAAAGTTGACGATATCGAAAATAGTAAAAAAAAAAAGGCATTCCAATAAAAGTAGTGTAAAATGTGGTGGATTTAATGCAGCGAAAATTTTCAATATCGATCTTTTTGGGTTGTGAAAAAATGTATTTGACTCTTGATGAATTGCAAATAGAAAAAGTCATAACTAAAAATATAGTAGTAAAAATGCGTTGAAAAGCAATGACTAAAATGGAAACGACCTTGATAAAAATGACATATATTTGCGACAATATGCCACTGAACTTATTTACCTGACTATGCTCAGAAAACATTTTACAAATTTTTGGCACATTACTGTCACCCTTACGCAGTTTAGTAAATATACAGAATTAGCCATGCTATAATTTTTGTAAAGTTTGGTAAAATCACTTTGGCAGTTAAATTCACTCTGATAAATATACCCCTTGTTTTACAGTTTGTGGTACAATGCTTTAAAAAACATTAACTGGTAATGACTTTATTTCTTGTACTATTTAATATTTTTAAATATTGTATGTGTTTCAGGTCCTGCTCCAGATACTGTTACAGATAAAATTTTTCAGATTAGCAAAACTATTGAAGAATTTGCTATTTGTCCAGATCTCCGAATTGACCTTTCCAGAGTAGGAAGGCAAGATTTTGACCTGGAAAATAAATTCAAACCATTTCGAGGTAAACTATATATTTTTCCTTCTCTTTATTTATCTTTATGTACATATTTTCTATTATGTATAAAAATACAATAGAATTACTATAATCTGGCATTCACTGGTTTTAGGTTGTCAAATATTCTGGTCCAAATATTCAGTCCATTCATTGTATAGGTTTAGAAAAAAAGTATAAGAAAAAAAATCTGTAAAAAGTAGAATTTTTACTGTTTGCCGATGTTTATCTTTTTGATTTTATATTTAATTTTGTACATTAATATCCTTATTTGTAACTCCACCACTTTTTTTCTCAGATACTGTATTATCGGGATTTTAAGATTAGCTTTCTGATTATTGAAATTTGATGTATTAAGACATCACTGTATACTTAATTGCGGCATTGCAGATGCTGTCTTGTCTTGTCAGTACCATGGATTTTTTTAAAAGTGGAAACGATGTCACAATAAAGTGAGTTAAAGGAGTAAGGTTGTGGTCTATTATCAGTGAACAGAGGTGGAACTACAAGACAGAAAGCCCTGGTACAGGATCAGCACTGAGACCCCCTCAGCAGCATCCCTTCCTGTTCTGGGCACACTACGCCTTACTATAGGGGGATTCGACTGGTTTAATTTTCATGTAAAATATACACAAAATAAATAAAATAAGTAAGAAATAATGTTTGTTCATCCACATGTGATAGGGGAACAACCTCAAGAAACCTATTGCGGTCAATATATCACAGGAATTTCCTTTGTACCAGAGGATTTTTGCTGAATTCTACCATGATTTATATAAGCATATACTATATTTATATTTAACCCCACCTCACTGTATGTTTGTGTTGGTAAATTTACCCCTCAGGTTACTAATCATTTTATATCTCTTTCATCACTCCTTAATTTAACCAGACACTGTAGGGATTGGAGATTCACTAGAAAACATGGTCAACAAAAAACTAAAAAAAAAATTTATCTGAGTTTCCTATAAAATTTAATATGTTTTATGAGAAGAATTTTATGACTCTAGTACCAACTTATACCCAAAAAAGTTTTCCAAAAAACACATAAGCAGAAGAGTTAAATTTTTGGCATTTTAAGCCATTTTAGGCAGAATACTATGGGAATTCACCATTTAGCGAAGTGAGCTCCGAATCCTTCGGCTCACTTGGCAAATGGTATTATGCAGTTGCTGATGTCTTGTACGCGAACATCAGCAAGCGCATTAAAGGGATTCCAGTCTCGGCGAGGCAACTCTTTTGCTCTCGCCGAGACTGGAATCCCTTTAATGCGCTCGCTGATGTCCGCGTGCAGGACATCAGCGAGCGCATAACAGTCTGAGCTAAGTGAGCCGAAGGATTCGGAGATCACTTTGCTGAATGGTGAATTCTCCTCTATGTTTCTAGAAGTTTATGCCAAGCCATTATATGTTTGAATTTCATGTCCCTCTCTGTTAACTACTTGGGATTTACTTATTGGGCTTCAAGTACCTACAAATAAAATTAAAAAAACTTTCTAGACAATTCTTGGTAAATCTTGTTATCTTGAGGAATATTTTCTTAATTTCTGTTGCTAAACTTCTGCATTAATTGTTTCATTAAATGTTTTTTGTGAGATGTGTTTCTTAATGGCAGTAGAGTGTAGCACCATGTTAGCCATAGATATAAGCACAGAAAAGTAGAATATAGGTGATACCTTTTATTGGCTAACTGAATAGATGGTAAATGCAAGCTGACACACTACTTAGGTCTCTTCTTCAGCCAGGTCATTCAGTTAGCCAATAAAAGGTATCACCTATATTTTACTTGTCTATGTGTGTTTCTTTATGCAAACTTTTAACTGATTATGTTTGCGTTTCTCCTACAGTGGAAATAGTGGATTCAGTAGACGTGTACCTCAATTTACTAAGAACAATTTTTGACTTTAATGAAATTAAAAGTTTGCTTAGTGGACCTAACCAGCTCAAAATAAGGATTGATGCAATGAATGGAGGTAAGAACTTGGCTTATTCATCCTTCTCCTCATTATAGTGGCATTTGCTGAATGATGTCAAGTAATATATATTGTAGGGATTCACTCACTCGCTGCTGTAATTCTTTCCCAATAAACTGGTATCCAGTCGATTCCTTTTCTTAAAAATGCGTTTATTTACAAAGTAAATCCAACAAAAGGTAAAAATCAAGAAAACATAACTCCAGCCTGGCTTGGCACAATAATGATATCCAATGAACAGCAGGGAGATACCTAGTTTCCTTTCTAGGCGTATCTTTCTCCCATAACACTAACCTTTTAGTCTGTAACTCACAATTCACAGAGTCCCAGTAGTCTGCAAGCTAAACACACTTTATCACTGCTACTCCCACACACAGAGAGACCTTCTCTGTCTTTCTCTCTTTCTCACTGAGAGACTCAGGCCCTTTTAATCAACTACTCCCAGCACCTGATCTGTGTGGATCATATTCCACACTACCTGGAGTGGAGGGAAGGTGGAATGGGTGGCCCCTCTATCATACCTGTCACCCATTCCAAGAAAATCCACCCAATCATTTTAATAAATATTTTTAATCAGCACTACTTTGCTGAAAATCCCCTTCACCTGGATTTTCCTCATGTCTTCCCCCAATTAAGACATGTACCTTCCGAAACAGCGATATTTAAAGGAAACATATCGTCTGTCGAGGGTTAATTCCTTCATGGCCTCACAATATTTTATAAATTAATTTAACTTACAGTCAAAGGCTTACTATATGCACATTGTTTGGCAGCCTCTTAGTTATTACATATTGCTGAATGACCAAACTGCACATCATTGTTTTTCTCTCTAAAGATCTAATTGCCTCATGGTGAATGGTCTTTGGCATAATGTTTAGTATCTTGAGTGCGTATATTTGCTTTATGATCACCTATTACATTAGTGTAGGTGTATTAGTGAGAAATGAAATCTCCCAACAACTAACCTAGCACCTACCCGTTATGTCTTATAGGATGTCTCAATACTTGTAATTAGACTACTGAGCTACAGTAGACAGTAAAAGTGGAATAGATGAACTAAGTAACAGGGCTGCCTAGAAAAGTGCATGCGCTATGCAACATAAATTTGAACTGGGGACAGAGGACAATAATTAAAAAAAAAAACAGGTTCTTCATCAAAATGGAGAGTAATGAATAAGCTGTCCAGGACTGAACAATACAACTAATCTAGTGAAAAGAGTAAATTATAGGTACTTGAATACTACAATGGGCAATATATATCTGCAGACTGAACAAACCAACTGTACTTATGAGTAATGTGTCATATGAATAGAGGTTATTAGAAATTGTGCAGGGCAGCTAATGTGCTACTAACTTGTTACAGGCTACTAAGCTACATACTCTGGTTTATGTTGTGCTCCGGTGTTTCTGGTCTACTGAGTGGACTGGATCCCAGGATAAACGGAATCATGGTCCGACTCAGACTACATGAAATTGAGGAAGCAGATTTTGTCCCTGGTCTCTTAATAGCTGTTGCAGTTATTTTGCATCCTTGCACTCCCTTCCATCTTTAAGTCCCTGAGTGTCCTTAATAGCAACAAGTGAAATAATTTAGCCATAAAACAGTCATACTTTATCTGGTACCAGTTACCAAACAACTATGCAATTCATTTACTGAAGTTACATCCTAAAAGGCATCATACAATTCTAATTACTCTATGGGCCATATTATCAAACTTTTTGTTGATTTTTTTACAGGATCGAGAACAACTTTTTTGATGTAAAAAAAAAAGCATAAAAAAATAAAAGTAATTATCTACATGGTGAAAACAGCATTTTTAAATAAGTGATAGTGCTATAATAATATAAGAACTGTTTCTCCAGCATTATAAAGTCAAAAAACCTTTTCAACTTTGATAAATTTATAACATGCAAAAACTGTACTTTATTAAATAAATGTCTGTATACACTGAAAAGTATAGTGTAAAAGGCCAGAAGAGTTAAATGAAGACTTCAGTTGGTGACTGCCGGGTAGAAATCTTCCAAGCCAAAGAGTAAGAAGAAACAGTTTAGAGAGTGTCAAGCTGCAGGGGTCTCCTAGTTCCCTGTTAACGATGCTATAAAATATCAGTTCCTGTTCCATCATAGGAATGTCATCATGACATTATTGATTCTAAATCTGTTTGCAGAACTGTGTCAGGAACCAATAATAAGAAATAAAGCATGCTGTATCTCACTGCATGTTGTCTGTATTTCAGTTATGGGACCTTATGTCAGGCGGATCTTATGTGATGAGTTAGGAGCACCTGTCAATTCTGCAGTGAACTGTGTTCCATTGGAAGACTTCGGTGGTCAGTATCCTGACCCTAACCTGACATATGCAACCGGTCTCTTGGAGGCCATGAAGGGAGGAGAGCATGGATTTGGAGCCGCTTTTGATGCTGACGGGGTAAGTATTTGGTGAATGTAAAGACTGTGCTTAGCCTTGCCAGAATTCTCAGTTGCTTTGATAACTGTGAATGCAAGTGACAGTGCTGGTCTATTTATAGACACAGACCAACCAAATGCTTTATGGGAACTTCCTTAGAGACCACTACCCTGCTGTGCATTCTTTTTCTGAGACATTTAACAACATTATTTCTTAAAAAAAACACAATGGCGAACAGTCCCAAAATTAAAGACAGCTGTTAAATGGCAACTGATTAAATATGTATTTAAAAACATGGCACAAATAGTTTTTTTTTAAAAATGCAGTGTTTATTTGAAACATAGGTTCCAGGCTAGTGTTTTACAGCAAGTTTGTGATTGGCTGATTTTTTTTTCTCACAAAAGATGCTGAAAATGTATCAGGCAATTATTGTTCATTCCAAATAATGGTATTTACAGAATCATTATTAAATTATTCCCACTGTCAGCTTTTCTGCAAAAAATCAGTGCATACAAAAACACAAATGTGTTCCTAGCCTCATTTATAAATGTTGCTGTTGTGATACTGTCTCAATATACATAACAATTTCTGTATAGGCCATTCAGCTCATTACAGCTCAAGGACCTGTTTTTCCCATATGTGTATGTCTAATGTAGTCTGGCTATTTATCATATCTTTTATTAAAGGACCAGTAACACCTTAAAATTAAAAAAATTAAAAAAAAATAATTTGAGTTTGCATGGCAGTTAAAATGTTCTCTTTGAAGCTGAATTCCTGATTTGTATGCAAACGTAGTCCTATTGTTTTCAATGAAATGTTAGATAATACATATACATGAAGTGCCCCAAAATTCCCAGTGTGACTGAAATCAAGAAAGAGGGGGTTATTGACTAAAGAGAGAACTGTCAAAGTGAGTTCTCATTACTCCAGATAGCTCTTTCCTGATTCTCTACTCCTTATTGACTAAACAGCGGATTCCCATAGTAAAGTTGGGACAGTAGCCGTCTATTGGATAGAGTGCAACTGTCATTAGCTGGAGGATTTACACCTTTACATGACAATTTGGACTTTAGTCAATAACCCCCAGAGAGAGAGAGACAACGCAAACCAGTCAAAATCAAGAATTCAGATTTAAAAATGGCATTCTTACAAGTACTGCATAAGGTTAACTTTCATACAAATCCAAACAGCACTTTTCTTTTTCTGGTGCTACTTGTCCTTTAATAATTTAGGGGCTTATTCGTAAAAGCCGAATTTGGATGTCAGAGTAAATTCATGTCACTGAGAACCACTATTCTCTAAGGGGGTAATTCATCAAAGTCCAAATTGTCGCGTTATGGTGAGAATACGCGTCTATTCTCTACTTCCCCAGTGTTCGCTTATAGCCAAAAGTCTGTGAAGTGGCGAATTCGCGACCAATTCGGAAGACTACGCTACAATACGAGCGACTGCGACATTCGCCAACATACGGAGTTATTCGCATCATTTTGCGTGCACGTGCATAATTATTTTAATATTTCGTTAATGTTTATAAAAATGTGACAAACTGGTTTTAAAATGGTCACAGTCCCTTGCATCAGTTTTCCTTTGATCGTAGTTTAAATTAAACTTGCTATAAGTTTAGTGGAATATTTTAATTAGATGCGAATTCGCTTCTCATTGCTATCTAGAGGGTGCGAATTCACTTGTGCTACTGGCGGACGGCAGCGATCGCTGTCGCA
>WMED01019573.1:0-12392 GCA_019650415.1 Pipa parva | reverse complement strand
CTGTTTTTATTTACGATTTACACAACGTGCCAACTTTTCTGATTTTGGGGTTTGTAGTCATATCTTGGCATTTTTGTCACACTTTATATTGGCTCTACGCCCATGGCTGTCCAGCTATTTCTATGAAGATTATCTACTAGATCCAGGTTAGGATCTACTAATAACTAGTGTGTCCCTAGTACACTGCCCCATCACAAGAGAAAAGACAGTTGCTAAGCCATGATCTAAGTCATGTATATCAAAAACAAACCCACAAGGGGAGCCTGGGATTGGATGACTGGAGCAAAGAGGCAGGGTCTAGGAGATAGAAACAAAAGGATGGTGGGAATCTGCAGTGGATTGGAGACAGTGTTGCCGTCACAAGATCTTGCAGCCAAACTGCAAGCAAATTGGCAGAGTCAGCACCTCCATAATTTAGCACATACACAGACTGCAGCAGGATTTATATTTATTGGCATTTATCTGTTAAGGAATAGTTATATTTACGCAGTCTTACAATCATCCCTATAACAGCAACCATAAGGATGATGTGGCCATCCATAAAAATGAGTTTGACATCACTGGTCAAAGTGGTTCCTGTCTTATGACAATATAGCCTATTCACACAACCACATGAGCCATTTTCAACATTCTAAGAGGTAGTTGTGGGGATGCCCAGCTCTTTGCACAGTGCAATCTCTGGCAGATCTTTAGGTCTACTATGGAAGCAAATGAAGAATTTTCTATTTTTAGTAAGGTGACAGTATCCACTTAAGATTTTCCTTGGCATGCACACCAAAGGATCGGATTTGATTTTATTGGAGGTCTCTGTACAAATATATTTACCAGCCCTCCCAGATTGCTACGCATATCATTGCACAACTACAGTAGGTGCATTGGTGCAACAAAAATCTATTCCTTAGTGCCCCCCTTCTTTCCTGCCCCAACCTCCATTACTCCCAAATATTTACTTTTTCCTAAATCCCAAACCCCCCTGTTTGGTCATATCCATTTGTACCCTTCCTGCGAGACATTTTTGCTGTCATCTTTTGCTTATTTTTTGATAAACATTAACTATGTACTCAATAGGCCCTACTGATTTCCAAAGCTCCCATCTACTGTTCTTACACCTACATAAAATAACTAGTTCTTGTAATAATCCTTTCTAGCCCTAGTAATGCTCCAGTGAATGAAATATATTATAAGGGTGCGTATATTAACCCCTCTGCACAGGGGGTCCATTAATCAATAATTATCCTTAAACCATCCCCCCAACTCACACACACACAAAACAAAGTGATTGTGGAATCTGCTCTATTTGCTGACAGGTGGATTTTAATTCACCTCCTCGTTTGGCCCTTTTCTGTAGGAAATCTCACTTATTTATCACCAATTCCTATTGCCCTGAGCCATGCTGGTGTGAAACTGCTAACTGCAACAGCCTTTCATAAAATATAGGGAACCCAAAAACATGCGCTTGGAGTAAAAACAAGTTTTTAATCATTTATTGTTACACGCCATAGAACGATTCCATATATCACCCAGTGAATCAGCTGTGCGGGACAGAATGTTTCTCTCTATGTAAACAGAACTGCTTAACTGTACAAGCACTACGTAAAACATCAATATAAAGCTTACATATATTATTATTTGGCCAGCAGCGCCATCCTCTGGCATTATTACTCTCTCCTTCCACCAGGCACCTCTGGAGAATTTATACAAGAATCCATTCGGTTGCCTGTACCTATGCTAACCTGATGTTGCACCACATTATCCTATGTTACTGCAGTGCAGTAGTTTTCTGTTTCCTATCGCAATTGTATCTCACTAGGCTTTTCTGCAGATGGGACCCTGTGTTTTGTTGAAACATTACAGAGTAGAGCAGCAGTAACACACCATAACGTTCAATCATGCTACATTATTCTGTGCAATATATCATCCAGTTCACATCTTCTGTTTTGACTATGCAATATATTGACTCTTTTTGATTGAAGCCTGACTATATTTCACAGTTAGACATTGCACTTTCACAACATTTAAGGGGGGTATTCACTAAAGTCTGAATTGTTGCGTATAGGTGCGAATTCGCCAGATAAAGACATTCGCAATAGGCTGCGACTGTCGCAGTTGCGTCTTTATAATGAGAATATTGCCGCAGTTGCTATTTTATTATGGGAAAATTGTAGCGGATTTACTATGGGAATCCGCTGTTTGAGAATTCGAGAGTCGAATTCACACCTTAGTGAATAACCTTGTGGGACTGGCATGATAATAATCAAATTCAGATTCTTTAAAGTTCATTAAACATTTACCATATAATTTTTAACATAACATCTCACCATGCACCTTTGATATTCTTTATGCTCTCTGACACTTAAATACCACCCTAAATTAATTTAACTACAGGTGCAATGTACCAAGGAGTGAAAGTGAATCAGGAATTGATTGCATCTGATGGCTTTCATAAGAAGACTGCAGGATGCGGGGGGCGGGGGAATACCTTAATTTCGCATACAGCGGAGACATTACATTATTTGCAAATCAAGATTCAGGGGTAGTGCAAATTCAATAGTCAAAGTGAGTTTGCTTCATTTGTGTTGCTTCACTCCGAGAGACACAAATGCCAAGGCCACTTTAACTGCATCAAGTGAATATTATATCCATTTCTACGTCACCACTCACCACACTCTTTTTCTTTATCTTTTAAGTGAATAGTCACCTTACACCACCCCAGAGTCCTGCCATCAACCCCTTACTTGATCTGGCAAAGTCAAACCAGTGAATTTGGTGAAGAAGTAGAGTTGGAGTATTGGCAAATGAACACAAATTCGGACCTGTATGGAACTATATAGACTATTATTAATAAGTCTACAAATATTAAACCTATTCACTATGTAATGTGACATGTGAAGCATAGATGTTTAATTCATAATGCTCTGGTTGCATGACCAATTTTCCTGAAATCTGAAACGGTCTGTTAAGAGTGAGTACTTTAACCACTGTAGAGGAATTTTAAGTATAGTCATTGTACATCAACAGGAATAACACTACCACAACCCCACTGTCTTCTAGGATCCACAATCCTTTGTAAATATCCCACAGCTCAAGACCTGCTACAGTCATTTCATTTCACCCCAGGCTAACTCCCATAATCAGACTAAGGTGTCCTACTTATTGTTGGGATAAGATGCACAAAGCGCACATGCATTAGACGTCCACAGTTATAGGTATTTTAAGAAAGGGTGCCAGGAGTTGTTTTGTAAAAGACAGAACAGATGGCAAAAGCAGATTTATTGATTGTTACATTTAGAACCTTAGCAACATCAGCAAAATATACCTCTCAGCAGCATGATTTAATAGGAGTCTCTTTTCCATTCCCTAGTAGGCTCACTGTAGAATATATTACAGTAATACCCAGGAACCTGGCTCATACTGCAAGGACATTACTGCATTGTTACTTGAGTACCACTAGATTTGTCCCTGACCCTTGGGAGTTTCAGAGGCTCATTGACTAAAGTGAGAATTTACCTGTCGAATTCACTTCACTACAATTCAAGTCACATCGTCAAAATACTTGCAAATTCACTGCTCACTATTGCCTAAGTGGAAAATACACTTGTTGAACAGTCGGACAGCTGTGAACGCTGTTGGATGCGTAGTGTGGCGTAGTCAGTGAAACAGAAGTAGGATGAGAAGTCAGGCGGAGTGAGGCAAATTCAACAAGTGAAGGGCAGTGACGTCAGTCTCATCATATCCCACTAACTGTATTCTGTGAATATTCTGTCTATTTCTATGTCACCTTGTCCCTATGTCATGTCACTCAGTCGCAGTCGCCATTGTCACTTTTGAATGAATAGTCCCTTACGCAACACTGAAGCCCTGCCATCAACCCCCCCAATTTGCTACTCTTTTGTGGCAAAGGCAAACAGGTGAATTTGGTGCAGCCTTCACACTACTCTTTTGCACCACTCTGCTGCTTACTCAGTAGTAGAAGTACCAGTGCACACGCACGCAAAATTAAGTAAATAGCTCTGTAAGTTCACAACTCACGCGGTCGCTAGAATTGGTCTTGTATTCGCCACTTTGCAAACTTTGCTCAATAAGTGAACATGGGGAAGTGGAGAATAGCTGCAAATTCACATTTACTGACCACTAACTGTCACTAACTGACCACAATCCTGAGAGGTCCTAACTTAAACCTTCCATCCTAAGCAAAAGGATACCTAGAAGAATTTAGGCTTTCAGTATGAGTGAAAACCTTATATTGAACTGAAGAGATCTATATACAGTTATCTCATATTCTTCTGACCACTTCCCTATTGGCCACATAAAACTTTATTACCCAATGGGGTCTTTGTTACATCATTGCCTAGGGACTGCACTGCCATTGTGCTACAGAAAACTACTAAGAATTACCCTCTTACACAGGCAAAGGCATATTATAACACATTAAATATATATATATATATATATATATATATATATATATATATATATATATATATATATATATACTGTAAATATTTCTTTGAAATTCTCTATCACAACACATTTTTACAACATTTTTTGAATAACTGTTTTATGGCACCTTATTTCTGCTCATAATCAACCAAGGTGCCAGGAATCAGACAAGGATGATGTCAAAACAAAGCCAAAGTCTCCCACAGACTTCACTGAACACACCTTGAGCTGCATTTACCTTTCCTGCTTCCTACATGCAGGGTAATGTCCACTATTCATTTTAATTACAGTATATTGGAGCAATTCATGTGATGCATAGATTATAGCGTCTTGGATTTCTGGTTTATTTGACAGTCTTCCTTCACATTCATACTTAGTGTCAGTCTATTACTTTACATATAGCAGTGGTATAGGTGGTTTCTCCTCCTTTAGTATGTGTTTGAGCCCCCTGGAGGCCAATTTTAATAGTTTTTATCTCTTTTTTTCTTCTTTGTGTGCTGTTATTTATATTTGTTAATAAATATTTGATTGATTATATATATATATTTTTTTTTTTTTGTATTTTTTTGTATTTTGTTCCACTTGATAATTATTTTCAATTAATTATTTATATTTTTATACATTAATGTGAGTGCGCTGATTCAAATGGTTTCTTTTCTCTTTTTGTTCAAATTATAGTCTTTAAACCCTCAGCTGCACCTTTTCTTTTTGGTTTATTTATTGCTCGCCTGACCGTATATATTTTTCTTAGCTCTCCATCTGCAGCTCCCAGCATCCTCAGCTTCCCAGCAGGTAGAGGTCTAGGGGGGAATTCACCATAGTGCGAAGTGAGGTCCGGATCCTTCGCCTCATTTCGCACATGGTGTTATGCGCTCGCTGATGTCCACGCGAATGCTTTAAAGGGATTCCAGTCTCGGTGAGACCAAAAGAGTCGCCTCGCCGAGACTGGAATCCCTTTAAAGCACTCGCTGTTGTCCGCGTGCAGGACATCAACGAGCGCATAACAGTTTGTGCGAAGTGAGGTGAAGACTCCGCACCTCACTTCGCACTATGGTGAATTCCCCCCCTAGTCTGTAGTAACCATTCCTTTGCGTGACCGCAATGCAACATTATTATTCTTTGATACTAAAATGTAACACTTGAATGTTTTTGTTAAGATATTGTGTTTGATTGTATTCCTGTTTCCTTCAGGAATAGTTTCACACATCATCAATTTGTGTAAACCACACTTCATTACTTCATACACTCACTGTATCACATTATTCCTCTCCCTGTTACAGATGCTAGCTAAATGACACCTGATTAATGTATTGCTCAGTGCTAATTCTTCATCACATATCAACACCCTTCTTTGGAGTGCTACACTGCTACTACAAGCTCAATGCTGCTCGAAATACTTGTACTGCACTGCTCCAAAACAGAGTAAAAATAGTCCAATAAAATCCGAACTGTAAAATGGCTACACTTTGCTCTGTATAACTGGAGCAAACTCATGCAGAGGGGAACCCAGTTACCTGGTAAACAGTAGGGGCCGCGTTAACAAAATGTAGGGCTTAAGGCAAATGTAAATACAATGGGACTTCCCAAATTGAAAGGACAATGACACCATCTGTGCTCACACAAATTATAAATGATGTCTAGAAAGTATGAGATTTAACATTGGCCTTTCTTAGGCACTTCATCAATATATATCATCTAAAACTTCATAGAAAACAATGGGATTGGGTGGGGTTATTTAACACATAACAACATGGCTGTCATCAGCAAACATATAAACAGAATGAAAGAAAATTCATGAACTCAAATGCTGTATTTGAATAATACCCATGTCACTCAAAATAATAATAATTATTTCTCTGGTGTTACTGTTCTTTTAGGCCAGGGCCGCTCTGATTTGTAGCCGAGCTGTTTTTAATTTGGTTCATTGTTGTCTACGATGTAAAACAAAATGGCCGGTGTGGATAATCCCATAATAAGCAATGGATACTATTTTTACAGCTCCCTTATAAAACAGCCAGTGTGGTTTGGGCTTATTTTATTCCTCTTTCAATTTGTATACTTTTTTTTTTTTTAGGAATTTGGCCCTGAATGGGTTAATCCAAACACCTTTGTACCTTTCTATATACCTGACGTTGCCAGAATTTCTCAAGTTGAAAAGTAATGTTTGATTATTTGTAGGGTGGAGAGAGAAACCTGTCCCTTCCCGAAATGTCATAAACTTTATTCTGGAAAATGTCGGTAAGTAAGCAGCTGTAGGATAGAGAGGCTTGATGTAAAGGGGTTTAGATTAACCTATTAATAGGTAAAAAAAAAAAATAATAATATTAGTAACATTTCAATTTTAACAATAAAGTCATACTTAGCCCTCCTTGTTGAAAGACTGGTGTCCTCTTTGTCAGCTGTACAGTTTGCTCAGGTGCATGAAGTAGTAATTTGCATATTTCCTTCCACTTTCCCATAAGCATTGGTTATGCTTATGCTTTTTGGATCTACAGTATGTGTAAATGCTATCTATACAGCAGGGAACATGTTAATATAAGAATGCTTGCACTACAGATCCTTGTTTCAGTGGAATGTTTTCTGGCTCTTTTTTATCTCACCTCACCCTAATCTTCTTACTGACCTTTTATGATCACCCTACACCAGCGATTCTCAACCTTTTGACAACTGTGACCCCAGGCTGTGAAGTCACAAACTGACGTTTTGCCCAGACGTCATCACGTTCAGGCAAAATGTCATCACGTACACATGTCACGTGGTGACGTTTGGGCGAAACGTTATCACGTACGCGTGTCACGTGGTGACGTTTTGGGCCGACATCACCTCACAGGAACCCTTATAAGAAGGGTCCTGCGGGCGCTTCCGGGTGCTGCAGCGGTTCTCGACCCCCGTTGGATGGTCGTGCGACCCACAGTTTGAGAACCACTGCCCTACACCCTGCTTTTCAGAAGCCATTAATACATATATTGACTAAATAAGATATAGTAAGACTGAAAAGCAACATGTGAGCGGGTTGGATATTCAGCTGTGAGTTGAAAGCTAAAGTTAGTTTTGAGGTGACAGGTGCACTTTAAGTTATAACTCCCTTAGAGAATCAATAACACTACAAAATGAAAATGCTTCTTATGCATTTATAGATAAGGTAATACATACTCTGCATAATTCCTAGGAAATGAGGTGAAAAATAAATCACTTTTTGGGTTGTATGGTTCAAATCATTAATATTTCTTATCTTAACAATGGCAGTGGGCAGGGACTCGTTAAACGTAGTGGAATGCCAGCGTCTGCAAACAGCAAGTGAAAAAAAAAAAGCAAGAAAAACAAATCAATACAAATGAGGATGTCAGCTGTAAAGAAAACATTTTAACAGTAATGGATAAGAAAAGGGACACTTCAATTCAGCTGGCAAATCTACAGTTTCTGGTTTTACCGGGGCTTTAAATAAATATGAAAATATGTGTCTGTCCATTCTAAATCATATGCTTCAGGTCAAGCTGGCGCTACAAACAACGAAGCAGTGCTCTCACCTAGTGGGGCAGTCTCCTACAGTTGGGTACTAGAAGACAAATTTACAGAGAGTCTTAGGTCTTAAGGGGGTTATTGGCTAAAGTCCGAATTGTTGCGTAAAGGTGTGAATTCAGCTGCTACTGTAGCAGTCGCGTCTTTATAATGAGAATATTGTTGCAGTCACGCCTTTATTATATGGAAATATTGTTGCAGAAGCAACTTTTAAAAATTGGCGCGGTCGTGACTTTACAGTGGGGAAAATTGGCACGGTCGCAGATTTGAGAATCCGCTGTTTGTGAATTCAACAGTCAAAGTCTCACTTTAGTCAATAAACCCCTTTTAATGTAATGGAAAACACCAAGAGCCTCATTGACTAAAGTCCAGATAGTCGCGTACAGCTGTGAATTTGCATGTATTCTTCACTTCTCTGTGTTCGCTTATTGAGCAAACTCTGCAAAGTGGCAAAAACGCAACTAATTCGGGTGACTGCGCGAGTTACGAACTTACGGAGCTCTTCGCGTCATATTCCGTGCATATTCACAAGTACTTCTACTATTGACTAAGTAGAGGATAGTGCACCCTAACTTCCTAGGAATGCACAGTGTGATTACATGTTGTGAGCAAAAGACTTTTCTTTTGTCTACTGATCATGCTCTAGTATTACTCTTAAGACTGCAAATATTTTCATGTCACCCACTTTGGAGCTACCCTGGGAATTCCACAACAAGCACGATCATTTATTGAAGTCCGGTAAACAGAGCAACCAATCAGAAATTGGGTCTCATTATTCTAGCTTCTGTTTACCGTGATAACTGCTGATTTGTTGCTACAGGTTATTAGACCTCAGTAAACCATTGCTCCTGTTGATGAATTTCCCTGAATATAGTTTGTAATGATGACATGGTGGCATTTTTATCAAGGTATACTAACTAATGAAGGTTTCACTGAGGTAGGCAATTTATCAACTGTTTCTCTTTTTGCAGAAATGAAAACAATTTTTGGGCAACATTGATCAGCTTGATATCTCTGGGATAAAATGATCACTTTTAATTTTTCTCTCATCTTGATAAATATAGCCATGGTTTGATATAGTTATTTAATTTGACCACTTTGCTAATGCTGGTGCATTCTGGGATAGCGCAGTAAAATGAACAATTCCACCTCCTCTTTCAGCTTCACCACAGATAATGATTATTACTATTTTGGGAAGCTCCCTGGAAATGTTGTTTATATTATAAGAGGTGATTGTTTTTCTAGTTTCCTCTGCTCAGGGTTGAGGGGGATAGCCGTTGGTTTATTTTTTTACTTTTTTTTTTGATTTCTTAAATAGCTAGTTTTTTTTCTCCTCCATATTCTTGCATCCCCATGAAGCTAGTAGCAGTCTTGGCCATTTGTAAATACTGTAGATATAGTAAATATAGTAAATAGAGCGCTATTGGGACACAGGTGTTTTATACAGAACCCCAGGTGCACTCTCACCATGTGATCATGCGTTCATAGACACATTCCAGATGCTTGCACCAATTCTGCCTCTAGAATAGAATGAGTTCACTGCTAAATTCTTAGAACATAGATGCAGCAGCAATTATTAGGAAAGATTTCATTATTGTATGAAAGATTTTGTGATTGAATTGTCCCATCAGCCCTTAAAGAAGCTGTTTAGCTTAAGGTCAGTAGCATTTACCATTATGTCCACTGGAAACAGGGTATAGCCTCAGCCTAAAGCTTAAATTATTTGGCTCATTAGGATAATAGGGGTACATTCCCCAGCATCACTGGAGTGTTGCTATAGCAACATAACACATGGAAGCTTAGATTATGGCTCCTCCAGTCATATCCTTCATGGATATGAATTTGAGGGATGTGATTTGGAGGATCCACAATGACAGACCCCTTGGCACTGCACCCTCTGATTCAGCTTTGCGTTGACTGCCAGAGCTACAGGGAAGCAGGGAGACCAAAGTTATCTGAATCTCTGGGACTGGGGGGGGGGCTTATTCCCTAAATTCCAAATTGTCATGTAAATGTGTGAATTTGCAAGCTAAAGCAATAGACTGCTGTCGCAGTCACGGTTTTATAATGAGAATATTGTTGCAGTTGCGACATTACTATGGACAAATTGTCACATTTACAATTTTACAATGGGAGAATTGTTGCAGTTGTGGATTTGCTATGGGAATTCACTGTTTGAGAATTTTACAGTCGGATTCTCACTTTACTTCACTTTTACATATCGAAGCTATGTAATCTCGCTGATTTGTATGTAATTTACCTATTCAGTGACAATAAATAATCTGATCTAATCTAATTTAATTTAATGAATAACCCCTAAAGCATAACGTGTTAGGCTCAGACTACAGCCAGTGGGCTTAAATAGAATTGATATTCATAGAGAATTTATAATTGGTCATTGCTTCTTTATTTTTTTACAGGGCAGTTTCAAGCCCTTAAACCACAAATGGCATCTTTGAAAACCCAACATGATCAGACTTAAGGCTGGTTGACAGGAGACAGGCAGGCTACCAGGCAGAAAAGGGGTGTGTGTCCCAGTTGTAGTTCAGCCCCTAAAGATCCACTGGTTAAAGAGACATTAGGTTATCCACCTTTCTGGGGTTACCTTCCCTAGTAATGCAAAAATGTAATTAATGTGAGGCTTTGTTTTTAATGTAAGATCACTATAATACTTGTTATATCGGGTACCATTTCTACCTAATGCTAAAGACCTGAAAATCATTTTATAAAATCAGTACTATTTACATTCTGGTTGATGCCAACTAATGTAAAGCTGCTAGCCAGTGACTTGATGGAATCCCAGAAGGGACAATCCTTCTCAGAGCTATAGTGATATAAAGCTTAGGATGAGAGAGAAGCGGGTACCCTGCTTCAGCCAATGCAAATAAATCCAGACTGCTCACCATAATCTATCAATTGGAAATCCCCATTTTATTGCTAAACAATACCCTGCTTCAGCCGCCACATTCCACAGTAACATCCTCTGACTGACTCAAGGATTGACAGAGGACCACTCTCCCTAACACACAGCTGCTGACAGAAATAATTAGTGTAAGGTTAAAAAAATGCTTTGTTTTCTCTTTTTTCAATGTATATTTTATTTATTGTTCATACTAGTTCAGGGGCGGTCCTGGTCCCATTGGCGCCCTGGGACCCCCGCAGCGCACCCCCCTGCCTTGCGACACCCCTTACCCCGCGCCGCCCCCCCCTTTCCCCGTGCCCTCCACTCACCTCCAACAGCATTCCAGCGACGCACCTCCTCTGATGAGGTAAGCTGAATGAGGAGGTGCATCGCTGGAACACTGATGGAGGTGAGTGGAGGGCGCGGGGCAAGGGGGGGTGTCACGGGGCAGGGGGGCGCGCGGGGGAGGAGGTCAAGTTTAGAGATGGGCGATGTGGGTGACACCACCCCTCAGATAGATTGCGCCGTCGCCCACATCGCCCATAGGTAGAACTGACCCTGTACTGTTTGCAAAAATGTCATTTTTATTTTCATTTGATAAATTTCACTATGCCGAGCAGTTGCCTCTGCAAGCTTAACTGTTCCTTTAAGTCCAGAGAGAGCTGCAATGTTTCCTGTGCACATTCAGTATGTTTAGAAATAGTAGTTATAATCCCTGTATCGCTGTTACCCTAGAATTTGAATGGAGTTGACAGTGTTCCTGATTTATGTATCACCATACTCTTCACAGTGTTTCAGAGATTATAAAAGTTAATGTGAACAAAAGTAATGGGTTACAGTAAACATTCCAATTCACTAAAACCAATTAAAGAAGGTATAAGAAATGCAGTGGCTTTCATATTGCTGCTAATTCCCATTTTTATGTACCTGCAAAATGTTTCTAAAAATTATATACTCTGAGAACGGCCCTATCTTCTAATTTAGTATTTTGGGTATATGTCAGGGGCAAATTGTATTCTTAAAGTGCCCCTGTCACCTCAAAACTCTAATACTAATTTAAGTTGTACTAATGAAATAAACGTTTTTGTAAATATAAATGTATTAAAAAATGTACCTTTATACAGCGTTTCTCTCTGTCATCTTCCCTGTCAGCCTGACTTTTCTTTCCCAGATCAGGTGGGAGGGACTAAATGATGATTGACATTGTAACTCCTCCAGTCAGATCCCTTAAGTTATGATCTAGCAGGGATCTGATTGGAGGAGTTATAATGTTAATTGTTATTTAGCCACGCCCATCCAAAATCAGGAAAGAAAAGTCGGGCTGACAGGGAAGATGACAGAGAGAAACGCTGTATAAAGGTACATTTTTAATACATATATATTTACAAAAACATTTATTTCATTAGTAGAACCTAAATTAGTACAAAATATTAGTTTTGATGTGACAGGTGCACTTTAGGCGGTTATTGAGTAAAGTCTGAATTGTTGCGTAAAGGTGTGAATTTGCCAGCTAAAGACAGTCGCAATAGAC
>WMED01019572.1:0-12392 GCA_019650415.1 Pipa parva | reverse complement strand
AGTTAGGAATTATTTTTTTGCCCTGGATCAAGTAGGTGCAGCAAATTTTAATCTGATCCAATACTGCTTCAGCGCTTGCACACATCAGTGATGTCAAAGAGGAGGTACGAACCCAAATGGGATTTTAGAGCTGGAAGTGAAGAAATGATGATGGGTAGAGTTAAAAAATTATCAATATGTCTTTAAAGAATTAGCAATATGTATCAAATGTACCCAGATAGCAAAAGAGACAAATTGTAAATGGCAGTACAAATATACACCCAAAATTGTCACAAAATGTTTTTTTGTTAAAGAAAGACACTATAGCTTACAAGATGTAATCCACCTCCTCTGAGCAACATTGTCGAACTCTCATTTTCATGACAGTAAATGCACAGAGCTGTTATGTTAGGAGTGCACAATGCAGTGATTATTGCAGGTCACAGGTAAAAGCACTTATGGGAATTTAGGGCAGGAGGGAGGTTTGGAAAGGTGATTAAACCCTTCAGTAACTTGACATCGGGGATCTGCTAAAGACACCATTTCATTTTTACTTTTACAGCCCGTTAAAATGACATTGTTATGCAAAATAAAAATTATTGTGTGTGCTTTAAAATGGCGTTTTTACAAAATGCGGTAAAAAAAAGATACTTTCGTCTGCATGAACTGGAAACTAGAGGGTTTAGATCAGGGGTCTCAAACTCGCGGCCCTCGGAATACTAGTTTGCGGCCCTCGCTCCTGCGCTCCACCAGGCATTTTTTTCGCCAGTGGAGCGCTGGATCTGAAACAGAGGGAGTCCTAGCTGACACCCTCTGTGCAAAGAGGAGGACTCCTGTGACACGATCAGTCACAGGAGCCAATCGGAACCGGAGAGCGCATGTGATCAGCGCTTCCGGTTTCCATCTCCTCTAATTTGCTGTCTAAGTGATCACGGGTGGCTACACTATGATTCTCTACTCCTTATTGACTAGTCAGCAAATTCCCATAGAAAATCCACAACCGCGACAATATTCCCATAGTAAAGTTGCAACTGCATCAGTAGCAGTCTATTGTGTAGTGTGAAACCATCATTAGATGATGAATTTGACAAATTGCAGAATATGGGGAAGTAGCGAATTCACTCCTTTACACGACTATTCACACTTTAACCAATAACCCCCTTTGTGTTTTGCAAACCTGAACTTGCCCTTTTTAAATTTGCTAACACTTAAATATGAAAAATCATTTATTCAGTTATTTCTGTTCTTCTCTTAATATAGTCAAGTCAGAATAAGCCAGACTCACCGTGCACAAAATTGTTTATGGTCATTAATTTTCACCGCCGGAGGAGCAGTTTTTAAAAGAATTCTACTGCTTTACATGTTCCTTTGTAGTTACTGAAAAAAGAAACAGAATGTGAATCAGCATAGCTGTCTGGCATACCACACATAGTGGAAAGGTACTCCATCACAGAGCAAGTCTCATATCACACAATGATTCAGCAACAAAGTCCCTGGTATGTATTTCAAAATACTGTCCACTATATGTAAGGGACTGGTTGAAGAAGTTTTAAGAGTATTCCCATGTACATCAACTTACTAGAGGGTTATTAGACATCATTATTCATTTTAGAGGTTATGTGCCTCGGGCACAGGATGGTCTGTAGAGGAATAGTAGGTACCATAAATAGTGCAACCCACACATGACTTTTAAGTGCAATTAAATGTCCACCTAGATCAGGGGTGTCCAACTCAAATACAGTGGGCAAAAATTAAAAACTTGGACAAAGTCGGGTGACAACCTTGTTATATTTATTGAAAACAGAAAACACTTTTCTGTCAAATACTGCCCAAACAACTTCTTATATTGGACAGACTCCCCTGTGCATCCCTTCCACTCCATCTCTCAAACCTAATTAAAAATTTTTTTTACCCACTTCTGACAAATGTACCTTATCCTTGTCCCATAAACTTTTCACATTCATATCGAAGTCCCTGTGGGATACCACAAATCCCTGTCTTTTTCAGAAAAAACTAAACATGAGTTTGTTCACCATCTTGCAGCATCATTCAGTTGTCGTGTCATCCCTGGCTCCCCTCCACATTATAACGAAAAAAACAGTCAAATCCCTGGGTATAATTCCCACAGCCTTCCTAAATCTCACCTATCATAGCCTTAACCATGTCCCTCTGAGAAATCTTGCTTATATCATTCCCCCTGCACAAATTACTAATATACAGTATCCAGTAGTGTGTGACTTTTTCTTAGAGTTACAATTTCTGTCAAAACCCTATCCCACAACACCCAAACCACTGTATCTGTACCTGACTGGCAGAAATACCTAGGCATGTGTATCCTTGGTGAACTGAGGCCCTCCTCTTTGCCCACCAGATGTAAGAATGTCCAGTGATCCAGGCTACAGATTAGGAAGCATCTGAATAAAGAAAAAAGAATACCATTAAGCATAACCTGATAATACCTAGTCCATAATCCTTCAACCATGTGTGAACGTATGCTCTATAGGCATTTGATTACCATCTACCCAGTGATTTTTTTAGTTTTCATTCCCAAACCGGCTCTTGCAGCCTCTATGGCAGCTCAGATCCTGAATGAATACGTATAATATTCCATAGAAGGTGATCTCCTCTTGTCAAACATTTTTGTAAAACTGATAAAAATGGAAACCGAGTTAGTGATTTTCCATTTTCATGCATTAACAGTATTCTCCCCTTTAATGGCCGAACCTTCAAAAACTCATATAACCCCATAATAGGACATATTGCCCCCCCAGGGCTACAGTCCTAGGGGGGAATTCAGGAACCTCCGAAGTGAGGCGCGTAGTGTTCGCCTCACTTCGGTACAAGTGACATGCGCATTAAAGGGATTCCCCTCCCGGTGAGGAGACTCTTATACTCTCGCCGGGAGGGGAATCCCTTTAATGCGTGTGCTGATGTCCGCGTTCAGGACATCAGCATGCGCATGTCACTTGTTCTGAAGTGAGGCGAACACTACGCGCCTCACTTCGGAGGTTCCTGAATTCCCCCCCTAATCTAGGCCCCGTTCCCAGTTTGATGTGTTTTTGATCT
The DNA here is from genome assembly GCA_019650415.1 of Pipa parva. Taxonomy (NCBI): domain Eukaryota; kingdom Metazoa; phylum Chordata; class Amphibia; order Anura; family Pipidae; genus Pipa; species Pipa parva. The sequence continues at coordinate 9,347 of WMED01019572.1, read as the reverse complement.
TCTGATATATAATGTAATTGTAATTTTTTCTAACCGTTGTGTCATCCCTCTACAAAACTCCCCCTTTTACCTCACTCGCTGCCACCAGCTCACTCACCTGTAACGCTGCAAAGAAAGCTAGCGTAAATGCTGCCCCAAACAAAATACACTCATATTCAGATATGCAAACCCTGTTTAGTGTGTCCACCAAGTCCTTCAGTATGTGAAATGTCACTGGTCTCCCTCTATCCATGCATAGGCTCCCAGCTGTCCTTAACCCCTTTACCACTTCTCACACTAACAATTCTTTTGTCATGTTTCTTAAACCATTTATCTTAAAGAAAAAGGCCATTGCTGCCTCATGTCGATTCACCAGATTGACTAATGCCTGATTTTTTTTCAACTGCCATGTCATTCCCAGTAAGATGTCAATGCGCCCTTCATCACCCTTTACTCCTCTTCCCATTTCCACTAATCTGTGCCACTCCCCCCATACCTTTTTATATGCCACCAATGTGTTTGGCGAAAGTGAACTTCCAATAACTGTCACTAATCCTCCAATGCCAAATTCAACACTCACCCTGGACATCGGTAACTCTTTACTTCAGCCACTGGCGCCGCAGTTTGGAATACGTCCCACTGAAAGCGAGACAGAGAGTCAGCGATAGTGTTATGCAACCCTGACTTGCTCGTAACCAAATTTTCAATTTCAAACACACCAACACCAAGTGTCTCAGAAGCCTCAACACTGGAGGAGAAGACACCGTTATACTATTAAAGGAGAACTAAATTAAAAAAATAAAAAAGAACTGTTAAAATACTTACCTTATACAGAGTTGATTGATTGCAGTCACAGCATGTGCTGTAATTAGCCGGCACCCGATGCTTCCTTCACAGACCTTGCTGACTGCTAGCCAGCGTGAAGCTCCTCCCACCTTGTTTCCCCTCAGGTGTTTTTGGGCTTAAACATCATCACTTTCATTGCGGGGGTTAATGAGAACGCTCCCCAGAAATATAAAAAAATAACATTCTACATACTGTATTGACTGGGGAAAATATATCAGATGAACAGATAAAAATAACTGTTAGCTGCAGAATTAAGATTCTTCATTTTGTGCTGGAAGCCATTGCCTGGGTTCCCCGTCCTCACTGTCACTTTTTAGTGGTCCCATCATCCTGAACCACAGGTTAATATATTTGAGATCTCATCACATGGTAGGACATGCCTCCATCCATTGATGAAAATGTTTGTCATATTGCCACATGCTATCTTTCCTTAATCCTTGCATGCTGCCCATATTTCGTCTAGGTAACAAAGGAGACTTTAGCATAATTCTGGTCTTTTTTTACCCAGAATGCTTGCATATATACAGAATGCTCTGAACCATGTTCCTAATGTTTTTGGAATTCTCCTATACCTTCTCTTCTTCTCCTCCTCCTTCTTTTTTTCCTCATCCTTACAGTCTGCTATATCTATATAATCCTCTGTTGGCAGTAATGAATAAAGATCTATAAAATCACCTTTCCAATTTTTTTCTTTTGTGTCCCCTTTTAATAGTGCTCCCAATGGCTCAGCTGAACAAAAATACAACCCTCCAATTTCTGCGCCTGTCACTGCTACTGTTGATGTAGTTGGTGTGGCTGCTGCCGTAAAAACCCCTTGGTTGCTCCAATGGGACCATGCTAAGTGTGGCCACGCCATTCTCCCACTCACCTTCAAGCACTGCCTGTGATACTGAGTTCCCCATGATCTACTCGCCAGGTTATCTTCACCCACCATACCTTCTGCTACATGTGTATTATTATCCCCCCTTTGTACCCATGCTCTATACAAGTTGGGGCTCCCCTATCCCTAGCGCTAGAGCCCCAGTATGTGATGAGCCTCTTTAGAGACTCTATGACTCCCCCAACTTCCCTCTGTTGTTCAACCACCCCTTGTTTTCCCTGGTTGGTCCTCACATCCACTCACCAGCACCTCCATGCTGAGCTGTTTCCGCTACTGCGGTAGCATTTTGTTGCTCCCTTTGTGATCCCCTTGTATTAGTGGCCAGTTGCTGCATCCCATGTGACTGCAAACCCTTCAGGGAACAGGGAAGTAGAGCTTCTGGCTGCACTAGCCCCTCTCCTCTGATCTCCCACATGGACACCCTCTCCATCTGCCCTCTCCTGCCTGCCTGATGCCTTTTGCTGCTGTACTGGTGCCTCTCTGGACATGACCCCACTCACCTGGCCCTCACCTGTGCTGCCGGATGTCTGCCACCAGCTCCTTCTTCTTCCGAGATAGTCCACCTATTGGAGTCACCTGATGGAGACCGGGTGCATCTCGACTACATGCTCCGTCTTCCAGGCTGCACTCCTCTCCTTCCCGTGCCTCTCCTACTGGTCTTCACAGTGTTGTTTGGGCTCTGTGAAGAGCCTCTCCTCCAGCAGTGGTTCTGGGGTGGGTCCAGCAGGGGCCGGTGCCCCCATAAAACAGAGTCTGGACCCGCCTGTGGCCCCCCTCTGAACGAATATTATCCAGACTGTATTGGGTTGAATGTGCCTACTTGACAAAACCTTTGGCCCTAGCCAGGCCCCCTCATCAAAACGAGTGTAGAACCGCCCCTGCCCTCCTCCTCCTTTCTTCAAGGGATGGGCTGAGTTGCACCGGTGCTCAACTCACATGGGTAGGCCTTGTGTTGCCTTCGTGATCGCCTGCCTGCCATTCCAACAGGCAGTGTTGGAGCCATTGAGCGCTCCTTTTCACTGTTACCCCCTTCACTTTATCCAGCAGCTGCTCCATTTGTGACCTTTTTTCTTCAGGTGATGTGATGTGTCCTATGTCCTGCTTTTTCTGTCCACTGTCCTTCATACCTTCCGCTACCCCTATAAATACTCTCACCCTATTTCCTCTCTTTCCTGCTCCGATTGGCCCACCCTGTAGTCAATCACCCCCTCCCTTAATTTAGATAAGATTTAAATATTTAGCATACAAAAACATTTTTCTAATATTTTTCTAATGTTTGGTTCAGTAAGTTCCTTGATTTGCCATTTTCATTTAGTAAATTGAAATTTTTGTACATTGTGATAAACGGTCACTTCAACTCATGGTGAATACCTGATTTGTTCACTAACTCACAGGAAATAGACAGGGGTAATCGTTTACAGGTCTAGTAACCCACAGCAACCAATCAGAATTTGTCTTTCCAAATTCTAGTTTCCTTATTCCTTATATATATATCTTATATATTCATGGTCATGAAATCCGGTAACTACTGCACTAAAGCAATTTTTTCTTATTTTTTTTCCTACTATCTGAATTATTATTATGCATTTGTTATGTACTCCGGGGGAAACCTTCCACCAAGGCAGAGCTCATTAATAATTAAAAAGAATTGTTACAATTGCTCTATGGCAAACAGTTTAATTTCTAAGAAAATGATGTGCTTGTTGCCTATAAAAAGTGATACACTCATTTCTTATGTCAAAAAAGTGCACGTAATGATAACTTCGATTTTTGCGTAAAAATGTTAGTAATTTGCATCCTTTTGTTACACTAATTGGTTTGTGTAAAAATTTTTAGCAATTTCCATTTGTGTCCAAATATTAACAATATCTGTGCACAGACGATAATTGCTAACATTTCTTACACAAATATGTACCTGGTTCTGTAACACCAGGGTTCGTGCAGGCATTCATTTTACTTCTTATAACAGGTCTTAAAATCCTTCTAACCTCCATACATCAACTGCGCCTGGTCTTAAACTGTGATCGTCACAAAAATAGAAAAAACAGACGCAGCTGGTGCAAAATGGACGCAAAGTGAATGATAAATTGCTAATAAATGGATGCAAAGTAATTTGCATCTATTTTTTTACATTAAAACCACTTGATACATTTCCCACTAAATGTTTTAGGATAACTATTAAAATAAAATAAATGTAAGAGTTTACTTCCCCTTTAAGGGAAACTATTTGGCAGAAGAATGTGCTCAGAACATACTTGCCCTTTATAAACCCTCTGGCGTTTTTTATTTATTTTATTTTTTAATTTAAAGAGCACATGTGCTCCACAGAAGTCTGATGTCATTGGCTCTTGTTAAAATGAGAGGAGTTGCCATACGGATCAGGGTTTGACATTTTTCGCTCAGCCACTTTGGAATGCTTCGGAGTTACCCTTTCCCTCTATTTCAGGTGCTCGGCCTCAGGCTGAGTTTCTTAAACTTGTCTGTCTTGGTGTAATAAAACAACTGTAGCCTTTAAATATCTGAGGTATTTAACAGAATTTTGTGTGTGTGTATTTTTTTTACAGTGAATGTATTATTGGACTAATGACATTCCTGCGAGATATTATCTTTGACACCATCCAGATCAGGTACAGTATGTTGTGTAAATGTGCGACGTTCCAGATGTATGAAAGGAAGCGAAAGCATTTGCAAATTCTTAAGAGGTGACTCAGTAGAATAGGGGCTATCGGTCCAAATTGTTGTGACATCCGAGCTTTTAAACACAGATCAATTAGTGTCACAGTGTGTCGTGATTGATATCCTTGGATTACGCAGTAATATTTAAAACTATGCAATATACAAGGGAATGTATCAACAGAGCCAAACTCCAGAGGTCTAGTAACTCAGAACAACCAATCAGGAATTAGCATTTGCTGTAAGGGAGGTTGATAATTAAAACCAATATGTGATTGGTTACTAGACCTCAAAAACTGATTCATGCAGTTGATACATTATCCTTAGAACTCCATATGCATAGTTAGGATTGACCAACTCCTTAAATGGCAACTAAAGCCTATACAACACATTTTGAAAAGAATGGATTATGTGGATATTATTGGGAACACTGAACTAGAAGTCAAATCCACATAGTGCAAGCTTGGTGTAATAGACGTGGAAACTCTTCTTACAGATAAGAGGATGGATGAAGGAAACACTACTGTGCGTATTCACAAAACACAGATAGCACCTGGAGTTCCTCAAACAAGAACTAAACGTTCACACAATCCCTTCTTAATTCAATAGGTCTGATACATAAGATCTCAATGACACTTAAAGCTTTGAGATCCATCTTACAAATAGCACGTTATTTTCTTCTGCACCGCATTAATCCCTATTGATACAAGGCATCCATTTTGCTGTTTTAGACTCGCCCCTTCCTCTCAGACAATCATAGGAGGAGGCGGAGACAGGAGGATCAGGCTAGCAGTACTGTGACTGTATGTGTGCGTGACCTGTGATTTCAAATAAATGAAAATAAATCAAATTTAATTTGATAAAACATAAATGATCAAATATGATTACTTCACTCATTGCTGGAGAACCCTATACATCAAGTCCCTCACTTTATTTCATGAATTAGGACTCATTCTATAATCCTGGTGGAGAATAAAGTCACTTTTTTATAGGGAAATTCTGATATACACACCTAGGGATAGACTATGTACAGGTACACTAACCCCAGGCCTTCAGAGAGAAAAGCCACACACATGCATCCTTCCCAGTAGAATCAGGTGCTACCCAGGACATAGGGTCATCATCACCTTAGAAATTATTTTATTATTGTGGTGAAAATTTACCCATGAACCCTCATACCCTTTGAACTCAGTTTAGGTTGTTTTACTCATTAACATTTCATACCTCCCAAAATGCCAGTAGGGGACATGGACAGCTCCGTTCTCCCTGGTACTGATGTCACTGGCATATTATCCACTTCATTTGTGATTGGTCAGAGCACATGTGACATCATTAGGGACATCACCCAGCACACTGCCCACTTGTCCATGATTGGTTGGTTAGCCAGTGACTTACTTGAGGTAGGGGGAACACTAGTGGTGGGATCCGGGACAGTCCAGGGGAATGCACAAACCCTTATACACTACCTAGTTTAGATTGTTTTACTCATTTACATTTAAAAATAAATTGTGTGATTTGTTTTCTCTGTAAAATAATGCAGATTAGGGGAACCATTTTAAGCATTATTAAATTCCTATGAGTAAAAATGACATTTTCTTTATTGTCACTTTATTTTTACTTCAGAAATAGTAAGAATGTTGTTTCTTCTGCAAAATCTTTTCAGTCTAATGGAAATGGAAGAACAAACTTGCAGTTTTCTTTTATACGTTTCTATTCACTGAAAATGAATGAAATTTTAAAGGTGAATGTCAGCAAAAAAAAACAGCAAACCAATATACAGATATTTGGCATTTTTAATATGCCTTTCGTTTTATAATAAATGCAATTATTTAATTATTTTATAATAAATGCAAGAAATGTTTAGCTGTTCCATATCTGCATGGGAAGCGTTTCACTCCACTCAGTGGTTAAACAAGGGCTCGTAAATATAATGTGGAAGGGAGGTTTTATATGGAGTAAAAAAGAAAAAAGTTTTGGCTCTTTGAATCCTGAGGGACAATAAGGGTTATAGGTTAATAGGCACTTCTGGCAATAATAAGCAGTGATTCAAGGACAACACAGAAAATGAAGAATTGGGATCTATAAAATCTACAGAATATAAAGAGAGGGAGGCTAATTCTTGCTAACCTTGGCTGTAGATAGCCCCAAACTCACAGACCCCATGTAACCCCTCTATACTAGAAGTTTATATCACTTGGTTGAGCATCGTATAATGAACAGAGGACAACCGCAACGGTCTCCGGGATGGGGGGGATGAATTGAGCAGTTTGCAGGCATCATTGGATCTGAAGAACATAAATGTTTATGGAGCTCTTTAGAAGGGACAACTGTGAAAGAGTCATGCGGAGCGGAGTGGAACACGATGTTCTGAAAAATGACCGCAAAATAAAGGGCAAATTTTTTACGTTGGGAGTTTTATTGTAACCAACCTATAAACGTTTAGGATTTCTTTTTTTCTAATCTGTTGTAAAACAGCTTATTAAAGTAATACTGACAACTTGGGGGATACACTCATCTTCTTACCTTAGATGAACTGTTTCCTAAAGTATATTTCCAAGTTGACAGTGTTGGTGGGATGCAACCGCCCAGGTACCCAAAGCCTCATGCTAACCAGCGGAAAGATGAATTGGAGGAAAACATTTTGAGGTACAAAACTGAGTTCCCGAACAGAGTTTTCTAAACAGAAAGAAAAAAAAAAAAAGAATGAAGAATTAACAGAGAGATATAATTCTGTCTCACACAACACTATAGCAGAATAGTGATGTATTTGAAGATCAATCACATTTTCTGTAATTTGATTACTTTGACCTTAATGGGCTGCCCCCGAGCCCAGATCATTAGCGTGTGATGTAACTTCATTTAATGTAATTTAATTTACAGCCTTTCTTCCCATGGAAGTCTCCAGAACTAAGATGGTGGTTTGGTTATTAAAATGGCTGCCATTGCTTGATTGGATTACAAGTTTAGAATTACTGTGGTTGAGGCTGCAGCTCGGCCCATTCTTCCAGGGGGTCTGGAAATTCTTTCACATCATTGCCCCTTACAATCGAGCCCTTGGGTATTTGGGCATAATTTGTGGATTGGTTTGCTGAGAAGCAGAAACGTTTTCAATGGGCTCATTAGTTTATTCTGGAGTCCTTCCTCTATACCAATGTAGTTTTAATACGTAACTTAATATTTATAAATCCTAGTCAGTAAAACTATCTCCATTTATGTTAATGATAACACACTGACAAGAGGCATTGCATTATCATAAGAAAGAACAATGGCACCATTTTGTCACCTTTTGGACCCTGGTGTTGTCACCTAAATTACAAGTGCTTATAGTCACACTTTGTTGTCATATTTCTATGGCTTTTGAGTGTAATGTCACCTTAGGACAAACAGGAACCCAGCCATAATACCCCCAATTTGTTGCTATAGTTTGGCATGCCAGTAGGCATTGGTGCCTTTGACGCATAGTAAATATCTGATGCGTTTTCTCTTTTGCAGCTGAATACCTCAATGCAAATAGATGAAATTGTGAGTGAATTCGTCACACTGTGTAAAGTAAATCTTTGGTGCATATGTGATGTTGGATAGGAGGCGAATTGTTACAAAATCACACATCTACTCTACACGTTGCACTTTGATGGATATGCTGCTAATAAAAAAACCACGAAAAAATTAATAAATGAAGGACCAATAGCATAATGTCAATAACAATATATTAAAATTCATTTAAAAAATGGACAACCCATTTAACTACATGAAAATCTCAGGGTTTTTTTCATGAAGGACCAAATAGTTACATAAAAGTCAGACCCCAAATTCATTCCCCACTTCCCAATCGTTGTGATGTGGTGAATTCCTGACCAATACACACACGATGGTTGTCAACTTTCAGAGCACTTTGCACTATTTTGTGTGTTTGCGCAGACAGGTTGTCCACCTGTTCATTAAGTGTTGGAGTCTGTCCAAGTAGCTAATTTGGTGTTGGTATACGGTGTCGAATTTGACAATTTTACTTTGCTAGATCAAATTTGTGAATTAGGGGGTTGATGAAAGGGCTCCTACTGTCCGACTGACCACCACTGCTCCATAAATAAGGAGTAGAAAATTCATGTCTATTGGACTCAAATCACTTCCCACAATTCTCTCTTGAATCACTCCTCTATGTTTTCAGCTTGACTTTGCTGAAAAACAATCTTCACACCCAACCTGACGCCACCAGTATTTCCTAACAGACACTTGAAGGTGCAAAAAAAAAAAATAAAACAGAATTTTCATTGAAAAGCACAGAAAATACTTAGAAACTAATACACTATTTTTGCCTTTTCGCCTATTTGCTTATTTATAATGCCTGAAAAAAACATTTCAGGGCGAATCAATTGGAAAAAGGGGAAAACAGGAGGTCTAGCCCTGGGTGCTTGGCACGGGCCATTTTTATTTTCATTTTCAGCATTTTTCCAGCATTGTGGATTGGATCGCTTGGCGGCCCCCTAACTCCATGTATTTCATTGGCTGCTATTATGGTTCTAGTGTACTTACTGTGAACTCTTAGAGAAATTAGAGTCATTGACATAGAGACATTGTGTGTAAATCATGGTAAAAACAAGAGCGTTGTAGATTTTAAAGTTGAACAGCAGCCAAAACGCTCTGTGCATCCCCCAATGGACCATAGTATATCTGCGGCATTCAGTTCACAAGCGCTGGTTTAATAAGAGTAAAAGTAATGATCACACAGGAATAGAATGGAGCACTGTTCCTTTAAATACTACATAGAACAATAATGCAGTTATTGTATTTATCCATTGCCTACAGTTTATATTATTATATAATAAAATATCCAAAAACATACATCTGTGTTTGTCTATGTGTGTGACTGGATAGATAAACTAGATTGTAGGAGGAACTGAAGTGAATGACAAACCTTTTTAAAGCACTGAGGGGCAGCTCAGTGTGGGAGGGGGAGTTGTGGGGGCAGCAC
>WMED01019569.1:1014-12392 GCA_019650415.1 Pipa parva | reverse complement strand
ATTATGTATTTACAACACACATTACTTTTTATTAATCAGGCTGGACTGTTCCTTTAAGGATAAAATATATACATAAAAATCAGTGCTGGTGCACCATAATGAAGGACTTCAAATTTGGTTTTAAAATTGCAGAGGGAATGTTCTTGGCAATGATAAAGGGGTATAGAATTCCAGATGTATGGGGCAGAAGGAGAATAGTGTTTGAGATGAGAAAGGGCAGTATTGGTGTGTGGCATGCAAAGCTGGTTGCTTTGGGAGGAGAGAAGTTAACGAGCAATTTACAGGCATACAAGTGATGAAATGTAGGGTGGGAAAATGGCATGAAGTACCTTAAATGTCAGGAGGAGAACACTGTAAATGATTTGTTTGCTTATGGGGAGCTAAGGAGCAGAGAGAGATTGGGAGAAAAGCTGGCCCTTCTGGAGGGAGAGGGGAGAATTCTGGCAGCAGCATTTAGAATAGACTGGAGCGGGCCGAGGTGAGATGCTGGAAGACCAGATGGAAGAACATTGCAGTAGTCCAAGTGGGGTAGGATGAGAGCATGCATGAGGGTGTCAGCAGTGGAGTGAAAGAGAAAAAGGAGGATCTTGGCAATGTTGCAAAGGAAAAATCGACAGGTTTTAGTAGTGGCTGTGATGTGTTTAGAGAAGGAAAGAGCAAAGTCAAAAGTCACTCCAAGACAACATACAGAGGTTACAGGGTTGTTGATTGCACCATCCACTAGAATGGAAAAGGTAGGAATGGGTCCAGGTTTAGATGTTTTAGCATGATTTAATTTGAGCTAGCACTTGGCCATCCAAGAGGAGATTTCCAGGAAAAAGCTAGAAATTTCAGTATTTCAGGTGTTAGCACAGGAGCGGATAAGTAAATTTGGGTATCATCCACACACAAGTGATACTGAAGACCAAATGAGATTATTTGAAGTTTGCACAAAGCAGTCTCTGTAAAGAGCGCTGGCTACAACCAAAGACAAACTACCTTAAACAATAAAGACTACCAAGAAACTACACTACAGAATATCAAACAGCATTAAAAAAAAACTAGTCAAAAGTCAAAACAACACAAGGAAAAATCAGATGTTATAAAAATGAAGAAGCACTAAACAAAAATGATGAAAATAAGTCCCAAATAATGTGCTGCTCTTCTTTGGAGCGTGTACCTTGAACACTCTTAAATAATCAAATAGAAAAGAACCCAAAAGAAAGTGCACAAAAAGCACTAACAGTGCCTTATCAATGAGAAAAAAATATATAAAAAAGATAAAGAAAACAGCCCAATAACCAAATAGGCTTATATAAATAAGATATACAATATAAATTCTGGGGCAAAACATTGGTGAATGGTAGATGGAAAAAGAACAAAATCCAGCAAAAATCAGTGGATGTGAAACCCAGTCTCCACACCTAAAGTGGGATTAATCACTCACCAGAAGCAAATGATTTATGCACATTTAGGGGGTTATTCACTAAAGTCTGAATTTTGCATATACAGTAGGTATGAATTCGCCAGATAAAGTCAGTCGCAATAGGCTGCTACTGTCGCAGTCGCATATTTATAATGAGAATATTGTCACAGTCGCAACTTTATTATGGGAAAATTGTTGCAGTCTTAACTTTAAAAATTTGTTACGACTTAACAATGGGGTAATTGTAGCAGAATTCGCACCCAAGACTCCAATAAAATATCCTCCAAGTAGACAAAACTTCACTCGTGTCGAAAAATACACAAACCGATGGACTTAGAAGGAGTAGCCGAATCACATGAAAGAGGAACAAAATCCATAGCATAAAATCTTTTTATTAATTAGATTGTAAAATGGTAATATCACAAAAATAGGAGTTGTGAACAGCATAAAACATATCTGTGCTCTGAATATAATCTTCTTACACAGCTTATAAACCTCTCTACGCATTTTGCCGCTGTTTATAATGTCCGCAGTTTCATCGGGAGATAAAAGATCTCTTGATTGGATTCTTAATGCACAGAAATCATTTGGGGGCAACAATTTTCTTATTAAGATGCAACTGCGACAATATTTCCATAGAAAATATATGACTGCGACAATTTCTCGTACCACTGCGATAATTTTAAAGTTGCGACTGCGACAATATTTCCATAGTAAAGTCGTGACTGTACTAAAGGGTCACAGCAATAAAAAGGTTGAGAACCACTGCTTTATAATTTTCTCCATTAATGACTCCATTATGTGTCCAAACATCTCAAAGGCCAGTACATTGACTCTTTTGCGTAATAAAGGTTAGCATCTAGCAGGATCCAGGCAATTATCTTTTATATGATTTGTGCTAACTATTCTTTTCTATATATTTATACATATTCTACCATCTCATGAAAATACACCAGAGCCTGGACAAGGTTTCATGGCGCCCTAGGCAGAACAGCACCCCCCACTCACTTCTCCAGCCCCAGCTCACCTAACCTCAGCTCTGCTGTAGCACAGAACTCTCTCCCGTGCACTCCTGTCACTTCCTGTGACCAGGGGACAGGAAGTGACATGCTCAGGGAATGCAAGGGAGAGAGCGTTGCACTACAGTAGAGCTGAGGTGAGCTGGGGCCGGAGGGGTCACCCAGCAGGACAATACCCTCCAGCAGCATAGGCACTGCCTATCCTGCCTACCCCTTGGCCCAGCACTGCAAGATCACTTTATTTTCTATGCCTTTTGACTAAACAGCTGACTTATGCCAGATAGGACCCTGCTGGCAAACTCAAATTGATGAGTTCACTGTAGTAGTATACTTTAGCATACTTTAACATATGTTGAATGCTTAAATGGCTGTTGCATTCCCACTCAAAGAAACATTAGGAGTTCTGTAACTTTGCATTTGTTGTCAGCTGTAAAAATGGCATTCGCATTCAAAGCAATGCAACGAGATCCTTAAATTCGCATCCATTATAAGATGTCAGATTGGTCCCGTATTTCACAGAAAATAATGTTTTTTATTATTTGGGGAAGTAGTGAAAGGACGATCGTTCACATCACTAAATGTCCATTTGGACCTTGATGAATCAGTCCTATAAAGTAAAACAAGGGTGCCTGTTGGTAAAGAAGGAGTATGCAAATCCTTTATGCAAGGAGAAATCGTTATATAGCATCTTCACTATTGAAAGAAATCTTTTTTTTAAAACCAATTTACTTTTGTGACCTGTACTCATTGGTCTCAGAAAAAGTGAAAAAAATGTCTACTGGTAATATCCTGAATTCAGCATTTACTTGTACTGCACAAACTATAAATTGATATTAACAGTTTGAGACTAGCATATAGCAAGTCAAATATAACATTGTGTATAGTAAGGCAAAAGCTGCATAATTCATGTGTCAGATTCTCTTTAAATCTCCACTTTGTTTCTTTCTGTAAGACATTTGTTTATTAGCCCCTATCTCATTTGTATTTAGCATCTTCTACTTATTTGCTTTAATAAACAATGATCTTGTGAGTCTTCTGATCAAGAGCAAACTTTGCCTAGAAACACATCAACATGTTCTGTACTTTAGTCGCATCTTGTAAAAAATAAAAACCTGCACAATTACACTATCGTAAAAGCCAGTTATTTCCTCGATTGAACAACTTGAAGCAATCAGAACTTTACTGCATTGCCTTGCCCTTTGTGCTCAAATTCTAACCTGCAGTCTAGATTAAATTGAGCAGAGAAAGTGTATTTCTCTGCCTCGCCCAGAATATTCAAAGTAAAATTTTATTTGAAAATACAATTTTACATTTTTTTCTTGTTTGCGCCTTAAAACATTGTTGCTTATTAAAGTAGATTAGCTTTGAAAAAAATGATTTAATTTAATTTTAAACAAGTCATAATACTTGCTATGCTTGTATTTGCTTGCTGCTTCTTAAAAGTACAGTAACACTAAAAAATGGAAACGCTTCAATTGCATTTATATTTACTATCCATTCCATCTGCTCTTTCAAAAATACTAAACTGTGTCTAGAAATTATGATATTTAGGTTTAAGGCTGAGTTACACTTGCAGTTTTTTCAGCTGAGCTGTTTTAAATTAGATTCATTATTGTATATGGCGCAATACACAATAGTCTGTATGGATTATCCCACGGGAAATAAAGTATACTGTTTTTTCCAGCTCAGCTGTGACCCTGGCCTTAGAAGTTGGGGTTTTGGGTGCACTTCCTTAATGTTATTTAAAGCACCATAGAAAACAATGGGACTGGATGAAGTCTGTTTAACAACATGGCTGCAATCAGTAAACAAATGCTATTGAGCTTTATGACTGATCTACAGGCTAGCTTTGTAATAGGAAGACAACGCTGATGTCAAAAGAAAGCCATTGCTTTCTTTGGTGTGGGCTGATAAGCTATCAGCACACTGCCTTAGAGAAAATGTGTGCAAAGGAACAAATTTGTATTGTATTTTTTTATTGTAGAAACAATGCTGTTTATAGATATGTCAGAAATAAACCAGGATTGTTTAAAATGGAAGATTGGGGATGATAATATCCCTTTAAAATATACAATGCCTATTTTTGAAGCATTTTTGACATACAGTAAAAGAAATAAGCACAGTTTAAATTCAAGGAATGTCTGCAAAAAAGAATCATAACATATTCATTTTGTTTAATTTTGGGTTCCCACTGACTGTTTTTCCAATATTTCCTGTGGGATAATCCACACAGGCTATTGTGTTTTCCACCATAGACAATTATGAGCCTAATTAAAAGCAGCTCAGTTGAAAAACAGCTAGTGTTACCCCAGCCTTAACAACAACTCTCCTGGGCACTAAAAACAGTCACCATCATTGTTTCTCATCTATGAAAATGTGCCAAAATAAGAATTACTTTATCTAAAGCTCTTTAAGTTATCATTCATATGTCAAAAGTGGTCAGATGAGCAACATGCCTGCTTTATGCTCAGCACAAGTACAGTCATACTTTTGTAACCAGGATCCCTGTATTTAGAATGATGTAAGAATTTCCTCTATCTTCAGAAATATTTGCTGAGATGGGAAATTTAAAGAACAACTGAGATGCCATTTTTGCCAAATACTGAGGATTAATAAGGTCAGTTGCTTAACTGCAGATAATATATATTAACCCTTTCCAGCACTGGGCAATATTACTGCTCTTAGATTCAATAAATTACATTTCATTGCCTTGTATTTATTTAATCCTCATTTTATGTTTAAAATCAATTTTCTATGTATTTGTCAAGGATACATATCTGCCAATATTCCTGCAAATTAAGATACTGTATTTAGTACTTGAGTTTTTGGTACAATAACTTGGCATTGCCCCCTCAAAAAAATAGCAAAACTCAAAAGAAGGCAACTGGGTTCCCCTGAAGCAGGTTGTTTCCACTTCGATCCCTTTTGTATGTATCTACTCTTAACCCTGTAATCACGTACTGTGACTTTTCTTCAGCTAGTCTTAAAGGGGCACTATAGTGCTGATATAACTGCACACATACATATAAAACTCATTTGTACTAAGCCAGTTGCTGACAAAAATAGTTTAAAAAAATGTTTAGGGAAGAAATAATACTTGCCATTTGTTTCACTGTTTAGTTCTAAAGAGAGCTGACATTTTCCTCCCCTTCCTCTTTCTGTTCAGCAAGTTAGGCAACATGAGAAGAAAAAGCTGGCTAACTGCTATTGGTTAAGCAGTGTGCTGACCTTCTGGCCATATAAATTAAGTTTGGAATGCAGGAGATTACAGAGGGAAAGGTAACTTGTGGGCAGGCATTAAGTAGTAAGTAGGGCAAAAATGAGGGTATCTTTTCATGAAAAACTGTCAGGTACACGTCACACACACATTTCCTGGTATTGTGGATTATACGGCCTAATTTTCACCTACCTTTCACTTACCTTATTTTACCAGCACTTTCTGTTCAGTGGGGGTGGCAAAAAAACCTGTAGGTCAGAGCTACTACCAGCATGGTATGGGATAGGGGCAGCACACTATGATGGTTGCACAATAAAGGTCAAAATGATCTTTATAGCTTCCCCCTATAAGTTTCTTTTTATTCTTGCCAAGAAAAACATGGCAAAGAAAGGCCTGTGGCAACACCCCGCCTTCCCAGTGTATTAATCAGAAAATGCTTATGCTGGGAAAATCAGCATTTGGTTTGTTTTGGGAACCTGCCACTCCCATAGCATGTAAGGAAGACAGGAATGTAAAGTGAATCAGCAATTACTGTTTATTAATGTGTTAGACATGGGACATCAGAGTGAGGTACTATTTCAGTTTAAAAGTATTTGTTTGAAAACCGTTCATATACAGTTTGTGGAAGAACACTCAGAAACAGACATCTGAGGTTAGACAAATGCATGTTTGTATTGACATTAGAGAATAACCTGGTTTAAAGGAAAGATTAAGGGACACATTTTTAAAAGAGTGAAATCACCTGTCAAATTCACCTTGCTACAATTCAAGTCACATAGCTAAAATATTGTAGATGCAATTTTACTTCTCAGTGTTGACTAATACAGTTGTTGAACAAGCAGACAGCAGTCTCCCCATGGATCTATTTCTATGTCACCTTGTCCCTAAGTCATGTTGCCACTAAGTTGCACTCACCATTGTCACTTTTGAATGAATATTCACCTTACGCAACACTGGAGCCCTGCAATCAACCCCCGAATATACAAAGTCTGATATGGCGAAGTCAAACAGGTGAATTTGAACCTAGTCACATTTGCTCCTTCAGCACACTCTGCCACTTAGTCAATAGTAGAAGTATCTGTGCGCACGCACGCACGCAAAATGATGCCAAGAGTTCCATTAGTTCGCAAATATCATAGACACCCAAATTGGTTGCATGTTTGCCACTTCACAGAGTTTGCTCAATAAGCAAACATGGTGAAGTGGAGAAAAGACGCAACTTCAGAGCTCGATGTAAATATTCAGACTTCTCAGAATGTGGCCTTAAGTCTCAGGCTGGCTCGCATGGTAAATGCAGTCAGAGGATGTGCCCTAAGGTGGTATGACCCTAAGTCCCTGCAGAGGCGGCTCTGTAGTCTTTCATTTCACTGCAAAACAAGGGACTCAGCTGGCTCTGGATGTGACAATGGGGTTATCTTGCTCACTTTTAAGCCTGCATGTGCTGATTTAGCATCAGAGAAATAATTACTAATGAACTGATAATGAAAACAGTTTTCAGTTAGGCTTGTGGTTTGCATCCTAAAGGATCTGTTTTCCTCACTGGGGTAATTACTGTTAGCATTAGACTTGTCAATGATAGCAAGTACTTATCGTTTGTTTAATTAGTGCTGTATAACTGTTGTAAATAAATGATACCTTGATGTTACAATATAAGGAGAAAAGTGCTACATTTCACAGAAGAACTCAGGCAAACCTCTATCATCTGGGTAAAAAAACTATCATCAGTTGCGCAGTAGAATGTGTGTCCTGTATAGTCAAACCTGCTTATGTAGAGTGCCATTTTAATTTGGGTTAGAAAAAGTCATAACACAGGCTTGTCTCTTGGTGAACCTCCATAATATATATTAATATCATTACCAATTTATTTTATGGCTTGTGAAGTCTGTATCCAACCTCTTCTTAAAACAATCAACTGTGTCTTTCAGGATAACCTCTGCACTGGAGTACATTCCAAGACGTTACTGTAAAATCTTTTAACAGCTGTTGATGGAACTTCCTCACTTGTTAGTATCAAGGGATTTCTACTTGTTCTCTAGGATATTTTCATATTGAATTAGCCTGTCAGCAAGTTTTTGTTACAATCCCCTTTTATTTTTGTATAATGGAGTCATATGCACCCTTAAGCATCTCTTCTACAAAGTCAGTAAACCTAACTTGAGGAGTTTGTATTTATAAATATGACTCTCCTTTTCTCTTCTCCTATTCCTTTTACTACTTTTTAGTAGCTGCTCTGTGAACCTTTTTCTAGTTCAATGATGGCTTTTTATTTTTTAGAAAGTTGAAAGTAAATTAATTTTACATCTGCCACCATTTCTGATGCTGTACCTGCTGCCTCTTCCCACCCACTGGTTGCACTGCAGAAGTCAGTTGGATGGGGTGGCAATGGAGGGTACTTCAGTAATCATCTTCCTAGGTGAGATTTATCCATGAAATGGCTTTGAGCATACAAGTCTATAAATCCCCAGTTCAGGCCTATTTCTATTTTTAAAATTGAAAAATACATCTGCCTCAAGTCAAAAGTGCAATGCCAGGAAATAGATAACTGGAGAGAAAGCTAAACTAAGTTCTGTAAGCACTGCTGGAACCCCCTTAAGTTATCTCTATTCTCTCCAACCTCACTTGGCCACCAGGGGAGGGGAGGGGGTCCTGCCGGTAGTTAATCCCCCACAATGCATAGTGGTAGGTGGGAGTGGGGAGAAAGGGGTCCCAGTGACCCCTGCCTTCCCTAGTTAGGCCCCCTACCCCACAGGGACATCAGGGTAGGGGGAAGAGGAGCAGCTCATATGGAGCTGCTCCTAGTGGCACCAATCCCCAACCCTGCTTAGTGCTTGGTGTACATGGGGGAAAGTGGACCCAGAGATCCCTTAATTTCTTGTTAACATGCTCCTCTACTCCAAAGGGACAAGGGGGAAGGAGAATGGCTCCCATGGAGCTGCATCAATCGCTAGAGATTCCCCAGGCCTAGTCTAGCACTAGGTGGGGGTTTGATGTTGGGGGGTTGGGGAAGGTGTGGACTTGATGCTGCTATGGCTGCAGTGAGCATAACACTTTAGTTACTTTAGTTACTGCTGCAAAGATGATTATTAACTAATCCTTTAATGTGATTTTGGCTGTTTCTTGTTTAATTTCAGTTCATTTCTAATCAAAATTTTCCTGCTTTTTATTTTGTGAATTTTTTGAGATGAAGAAAAAGAAATTCTAATTGAATCAAAAAGTCGGAAATTAATTGTGTATGTGTGTGTGTGTGTGACTTGGAGCAGTGTTTTTTTTTTTTTAGAAACTTTAAAGATGGTGCAGGGTGACTTTGTTGACCTTTCACGGCCAAATAAATAAAAGCCTGTAAAGAGACACTGTAACATCTGAAGCACACCTTAATATAAGCATCCACCATGTACATCTGGTTTCTAGAAACTGCCACTCAGAATATGTGTAATATATGAATAGGCTTTCAGCCAGAGCCACTAGCAAGACCGACTGCTCGCATGCATGTGAATTTCATATTTTTTAAGACGCTCACATTCACATTTCTCACATTAATTTTGCCACAACATCTGGCTGTATTTCTAACATGTAGCAATTTAGACTCACATCCCTATTCATCTCTATGGATTTTTCATTAGAAAAGTATAGGATTCGGATGTACTGCATTTGTAATGCAACTCAATATTTGATTTTCTCTTTCCTCAAATTTGATCTAAATTATCTTGCAGAACAAACTGTACTGACATAGTACAATTTCACCCACCTTTCCTACCGTTCTCTTTTAATGCTGCTGGAAACTTGCACATGTGCATAGCAGTCAACCACTATGGTGAAAGGGGCCTAAAATGACACTAGAATATTCATGGGACCTAATAAAAGTCTGCATTGTCCCTGATACCTGCAACTGAAACCTTATGAATGCAGCACAGTGCAATGAAAATAGGTCACAGTTGATACTATTTCTATATACATAGTCATGGCTTTTAGTTGGAAATAACACCTTCACTATACTTAAGCTACCTTTATATACACTTCAGTCATTGTTTTCTACCTGACAACACCATGTAACCAGGCACAAAACACTGCCACTGTTATTTTGAAACAGCCATAAATGATGTAACACATTTCAAACAAGCCTGGTTAACTTATGCTTTGTTCATTTCTTGGACACATCAAATGAAACTGGCTTTTTTCCCTCTCTCAGTCTGATAAAAAATAGAAAAATAATGTGTTTTAGTTTTCTTAGTTCTTATTAGGGTATTTTTTGTTCCACTGAAATTTAGTTAGACCTGACATGTTTGCTTGTTCCAGCATTGCAAGAGACAAAAACACATTAACCACATCACGTGCTTTGGCTTCCAGCATTGTTTCTGTCATGTGATTTCCTTACTGCATGAAAGTGCTTTGCTTAGTGTGAATATATGCACTTACAGTAAAACAAGTATGCAGGCAGAGAGAAATTGTTATGTTTAAAGTACTTCAGAGATGTATTTTATACTTCTGTCAGAGATTTAAAGTATTGAGTTTGAGGAAGTGTTGCAGGCACAGCATGAATAATATCAACCAATGAAGTCTGTGGCAGTGGTGAATTTGTAACTTATGGCAAAATTACTGTTTTTGAGAAAAGTGCTAAAGTTCACTTAGAAGCACATATCAACAACATGCCATTGTAGCTGCTTGATACTGAGAACATTCAACATTCTTAAAGTAGCAAAGCCCAACATGTGAGTTGGCATCTGATTCAGTTTCTCCCCTAGGAAACAAAACAGGTGCCCATTACAAATAGGGACTAACTTGTAGGGTGTGTTAATAAAGGCACTTGCAATTAGCTTTAATCCTACAACTACTTGTCAATTGCTGTTGAATTCATTAAATGTATAAAAAACAAATCTTGAAAATTATTTTTCAAATGATCTTAGAATACTTCAAATATTTACATGGCGAAACAGAATCCATCTTTTGTTGTTCGTAGCAATCCTGTCAGCAAAGCCAGGAGATAAACTATAGAGTCCTTAATGCATGCTAATGGGCAGAATTCAGTACACATATTGAAGCAGACATTTTGAAGCATCCCTGTCCACTAGGTACTTGTTTGACAACACTCCCATTTTACATGAACTAGGGTTCCTCTAGCCTGATTGGATGCAAAATGTACATCAGCTAGAGTTTTCCCTATTTAGGAACGTTTGATCAGTGTAAGATTAAGGGGGTAATTCACGATAGTGCGAAGTGAGGTGTGGAGTCCTTGCCTCACTTCACACTGACTGATATGCGCCGAGTTGCCTCGCCGAGACTGGAATCTCTTTAATGCGCTCACAGATGTCCATGTGCAGGACATCAGCAAGCACATAATACCATCTGTGAATGAGCCGAAGGATTCGGAGCTCACTTCACTGAATGGTGAATTCCCCCCCAAGAGTGGGCTTTCCGAGTTTAACAAATTTCGCCCTATGAGTTTGGTGGAGCTGACTCCAAACCCTTTTTGTCATTTGACTTTTTGTTCCCTGAAGTAAAAATGTTGTAATTTTAAAGGGACACTTAAACATGGATAACATGACTATGTTTTTCTAATACCTGATACTCTTGTTTAAACAAACACAGCATTGCATTACTGTGACTTATGGCTCAATAAAATAAAAATTAGGAGATCCAATAGTGCATTTTTTCTAGTGGGTCTTTCAATAATTGTCCTATAAAATGTTACGGCAATTAATTGGAAAGTCCATTCCATTTATTATGGCAATGCCATTTATCC
>WMED01019566.1:0-12392 GCA_019650415.1 Pipa parva | reverse complement strand
TTGTCGCGAAGTCAACAACACATGCGAATTCGGACTTTGCTGAATTACCCCCTTAATCTTCAGTTAGTTTGCCTTTTTTAATTTTGGATTTTATGATTACAAAAAATAAAAAAGTTGGATCCAAAAAATGTTAAAAACAGAAAAACATATGTATTGTTTTGTCAAGTGTTACAATTTTGCTGCTTTTTACTCCTTTTTTTGTGAAAATTGAATACTATTTTTTGATTTTTTTAAAATTAAGTTTCTTATGAAATAATATAAAGAAGCAGCAAAAAAGTGTTTTTTTATTGTCGTTTATTAATTATATATATATATATATATATATATATATATATATATATATATATATATTAAAACTAAAAATAAATCAAATAAAATTGTGGCATGTTAACACTTTTAGAAATATACCCCTAAATAATGACCTAAATGACTTGTATTATATGTCATATATACATTAAATAAACATTGATATGTTAAGAAATAAGGCCAGTAGGCTAAAATTAGACTAGATTAGATTATTTGTTTGAACCACTCTGATAATATTATTAAATGGAATAATAAGCCCAAATACATTTGTTACATCTGATGGGGAGATGGATCATTGTCCGTATAAAAAAGAATTTACTGCTGGTCTTCAGCCAAGAGAATGAAACATATATTTTATGTAAATAAAGGAAAAACACGACATCCAAGCAATGTATTCCTAAAAAAGCAGATTAAACCCCTGTTGTCTATAATACCTATTCTCAGGATATCTTATTTCTGCTTTGTAGGGCTTATTCTCCGAGCGTGTGTTCTAGATGATGATGGGGATGCATACTGGGAGCCTCCAACATACATCAAATGCGTTTCCCTTGACTACCGGAATATTCAGCAGATGGTAAGGGAGACATATTTGGCATTTCAAAGTGGTCTTGTTGATTCATTCAAGTTGTTCTCTATACTTCCCCCCATGAAACATGAAGGTTTTTCCATCATATAATAATTAAAGTTGGTGGTACCCATAAGCCATTTTACTCATAAAATTGTCTAGGAGGGATGAACTAGAGAATGTACATTGTGATTTGTTTAATTACCTACACAGTAAGCTGCCTGCATTCTCTCTTGTATATGCCTCTCCTTCATGATATGTTTGTTCAGAGAGTGCGTTAATTTAGCATTTGTCCTAAAAAGAACTTTAGCTCTTAAATATGGCAACGTTAGACAACATAAAGAAGCACTTCTATATCTTTAATCTGGAGTGCCCATCCTGGAAAAGACCATAGTATTCTCAGAGTCTCACTATAAAGGAAAATAAACACATAGATAACATTATTTAAATTAGCTGGAGAATATTTGCAGGGGATGGATTTTAAGGTGGAATTTACGGGATTAACACCCATGGTGGTCTGGCAGAGTCAAGTTATGCACTACAATCATCAATTTTTCTTTTGGATCATAGATGTGTTTGTTATCCAAGAGCTAGTAGCAACTATAATATGTATAAAATCAACTTTATAAATGAATATTTTTTTGTTTAGGTGTTGCAGTGTAGGATAGATGTTGTGGTGCAATGTAGATGTTGTAGGAGTGTAGTATTGTATTGGCAAGGATGTTGTGGTCTTGATTAAATATGTACTCTAATGATATATGCTAGTGTAGTGTTGTAGTCTTGTGTATATGTTGAAGTCTAGTATAGTTTTGTATATTAGCATAGTGCTGTAGACTTTTGTAGATGTTGAAGTCTAGCACATTGTTGTGATCTAGTGTAGTGTTGTAGCCTTGTGTAGATGTTGAAGTCTATTATAGCGTTGTAGTCTTGTGTAGATGTTGAAGTCTAGCATATTGTTGTGATCTAGTGTAGTGTTGTAGCTTTGTGTAGATGTTGAAGTCTATTATAGTGTTATAGTCTTGTGTAGATATTGAAGTCTAGTATATTGTTGTAATCTAGTGAAGTATTGAGGTCTCATATAGTGTTGTTTACTAGTGTAGTGTTGTAGACTTGTGTAATTGATGAAATCTAGTATAGTGTTGTACACTAGTATAGTGTTGTAGACTTGTGTAGTTGATGAAATCTAGTATAGTGTTGTAGACTAGTGCAGTGTTGTAGACTAGTATATTGTTGTACACTAGAATAGTGTTGTAGTCTTATGTACTGTAGATGTTGAAGTCTAGTATAGATGTTGTCGTCTAATGTACCATTATATTCTGCGCTAGATGTTGTCTACGGATTGTTGTGAATGAAAGACAGGCTATCTTTATAACAGAAAGGTATAGCCTTATTTCCAGCCATTGTTATGGTAAACCATTGTTTTCATTATTGCAGTCCAGTGAGCTAATTAGCAGAGCTTTAGACCAGAGACTCAAGGAAAAACAGAAAATTGAAAATTTAAATTACAATTTTATGAAAAGCTGTATATCTTAGATCACAAAATAGTAAAGTGTTGTTTGTAGTTGTGCCAGAAATTAAGTATGTATGTATGTAAAGTAGGGTTATTTGAAAATGGAAAATATTTGGGGATAATAATATCTCTTGGAGAGGGATGAAGAAATCTCAGTTAATTTCCACTGATGAGAATTCCCTGGATCAACATTTCATCACTTATTGTAACCTTTGATATTTTGCTTATCTAGAAAGTTGTCTAGGGATTTGTAAGGCATTAAGTGCCTTTTAAATTTACTGCTCTTGAAGTGAAGAACCTTTTTACCTTGCTGAAGGTGAAGAGGCAAACTAGTGATCTGCTTCTTCTTGTAAATTTCTTCAACTAAAATCATTTACTGAGGTTTTCAGCATTGACCTCTAACATATTTGTTAAGTGTTCCCATTTCCCTATGGAGGTGCCTTCTCTCCTGAAAGGAAAAACATAATTTTAAAGCCTTGTCTCATAACTTATTATTTTTTGGCGCTTGGAGAGAACAATGAATTTTATCCTGTTGGTGGTACCTGAGAACTGTACTTACTTGAATAACTCTTTGTCTTTAAGTTACTGTCTAAGCTGACAGTTTTGTAAATAAAAATGTTTATTATAACCTTTGCAGATAAGGGAACACCTTTCCAAAGCACAGCGTGGACTTATTGGAGAAGGCATGGCGGGTGTAATACAGCAACTGGTGGATGTAACTCAAGAAGGAGTCAGCTATAGTGGAGATGTGGTGTCTACCGTTGACACTTTGAGGAATATAACTGAAATTTTTCGACGTGCATATCATAGCCCCACTGCAGTAGATGTTCAGGTAGGTTCATGAAATGTATTATTTGGGAACTGTATACATGTTGTTCACATTTACTGGTGATAACCAGTGTTTTTAATAAGCGTAGTATCATTTGAGTCATACATTAAATCTACCCACACCTGTATGCTCACAGAATGCAGGTCATTTTTTTTTGTAAATAAATGTGCTATGTGCCGCAAAGTAATGAATCCTGCAACTAAGCTTTGAGTTATTAGATATGGGAATATGAGGTGTGGTTTGCTGCAGAGGGAACATATTTTCTGGAAAAAAATGGAAAATAGAAGTAAATGCATCAAGTCATCCCCAAGGTATCCTTTGTTTTCATTACTTGAATTAATGGGGATGTCCATGTATTTCTGTAAACAATGACTGTTGTTCATCATTTCTATGGTGTTAATTGCAATGCTGCTGTGTTTTATTTATAAATGTATTCTATTGTATCATTTATTTTCTGGGGTTCATGGCTGTGAAGTAATTTGATAAAGAACTTACTGCCAAAACATGTAATATTGACACAATAAAGCAGCAGTCCTACATTTTCTTCTACACTATATGAGCTCCTTTTTGTGTTTGAGATTACTAATTAGAGTGTGGACAGAACATTGTAGATGCTTAGTGCATTAAATGGGTACCATATAAGAATTGGTCATCAAACTCCTTATTGTATTGAAGAAATAAACTCAGTGTGTATCTTGGTTATTTATGTTTTTATTACTGTTGTATACTGTTACTTATTGCTCTGGTAGTTCACAGTCCATCTTTAGAACCAATGTTTGATTGCTAGGGCAATAGAAACCAGCAACCTACATCACAGCTAAAGTGGTATTGTACAGATTAAAAGTTAACATTAAGCAAAGGAAGTTTTTTACAGATTAGTTTTAAACGGTAGTGGTGGGGGTGGGGGTGGGGGGCACAAGGAAATAAGAGATAAAGGAGCACCAAAAAACAAGAAATCAATGCCCACCAGTTAACAAGAGATCAGGAACCCACCAGGAAACAAGATATTGGGGGCCCACCATGAAACAAAAGATTGTGGGCCTACCAGGAAATAAGAGATTTGGGGCCCGATAGGAAACAACAGATTGGGGAACCCACAAGGAAACAAGAGATCAAGGACCCACTGGAAAAAAAACAAGTAAAAAAACAGGAGATCCTAGATCAGATGTTGCAAAGCTCCACAATTAGGATAGCACACATAGGGTGATGCTTGTCTTAACTCCTATAACCTCCTCCCACCAGTCACACTGGCAGAGACCAGATAACAGACTGAGGCATCTACTTATGGGTATTGCAGATCTGATCTTGCCATTTAACACCACTAATCAATAGTTATTATTAGTTTATCCATATGACTAAGGGTAAATTTACTGTGTTAACTTGAGTCATCTTCACTAATTGTGCTAAGAAATATAGAAGTAAGTCTAACACAAAGTATTAAATGACAGTGTCACCTCTGCTACTTATATAATTTAGATGGCAATTGGGTCTACATTACTTGGTATTCAGGTTGTTGGTGGACATATTTGACTTTGTTAATGGACCTTTGGCTTTGTAACTGGACAGTTGCTAGTTATGTGCTTGTCTTTGTTACTGGACACCTTGCTTTATATATGAGTAGACGTGACTTCAGTACAGAACTAGGTTAAGAGAGAGAGACCAAGCAGATAAAGGAATTCTTAACCAAGTTATTAACAAGGGATTAACCCAATTTGTTGCATATGTGTACAAACATAATGTATTGGGGATGACAGTTGACCCCCTTCATCAGATAATGAGTGAAATAAATGCTGTTTTCGTAATGGGTCACCCACCAATGGGAGAGATGACAGGTGTTGACAGTTAAAACAATAGTATTTGATTTATTGATTTGAGTTCACTCTCTCTCTGTTAGTTGCAGTCAAATTGGGCTGTATGGGGCACTTCATGAATATGGAAGATCTAAAATTCCATTGGAAACAATAGGACTGGTTGGGGGTTTGTTTATTTAACAGATAAAAGATATCTGCCACCACAAAGAAGGAAAACAAACTCAATGTAGTACAAACCAGGAATTCAACTTCAAGAAAAACATTTCCTCTCCTGTGAAGGAATAGCTGTCATATCAATCCAAACAGGCTTTGTAGTGACAGAAATTGGATATTTGGTGTAATTATGATATAAATACTCTCTGGAAATGCTTTCTAGGAAGACTTTGGAGTAATATTACCACATTGAAAGGGCATCTGATTGAGTGAGACCCCTAGATTTTTAGAGCATCACACAATCAGCGGATGGTGCAGCATTCATGTATAAATGGCAAGTTGCTAGAAGTCTATTTTCCATCTAGAAGAGCTTATTAGAAAGATACTGGACATTTTTTTTGAGACCAATAGAGAGTCTTTTCAGCATTTTGGTTCCCTGTGGCTACAGTTGCAACACCTGTGAAGTTCATATGAATTATGATCTAATGCTGAATTGTTTTACTCAACTCTACTGAAAATAAGTTATATAGCATGCCCAGCCTGGGCACAGATGATTTATAGATTTACAGAGTTACAAGTTTTCCTTGAAGAACACTGCAAATTGTTCTTGAAACCGATCTGCTGGAAGTATATTCTGTAGCTTTCATCTTTGCACACTTTTCTCTTTGATGCCCTACTGCTAATAGACAAAACAGGTGTTCATACCAACACACTTTCAGCTGCCCATGAATAATGAATGCATGGAGGCTGCCCTATTTCTTCCCGCCGCGTAATCCTAAAATCTAACGGCTGCTGCTACTGTTGATAGAATGTGTAATGAACGCATCACAGTTGCTTCCTACTTCAGAGGAATTGCAGAAAGAAGCCTGATAGTTAGTGGCCAGCAGATAATGCTATCTGTTGTCTGTAAATGAATTAAAAAAAAAAATTCTGGACACAATTGTTGTACTTGGGTCAGATTTGAGATATATAATTTTCACTATTAAAATAAAAATGCATGGTGACTTAACACTTGATGGTGTATTCTAACTTGTAGTGGATAATGTCTATTACACCTCATTTAGAGCTACCTGCATTGCTCTCATATGCACACTGGATGTGCATTGATTTAAGAAAACTTGTTGAAGTTTCAATGGCCTGAGGTGTTTTTAGAGGTTGAAACATATTTGGATGAGTCTATTCCAGTTCTACATCTACATACCTATGGTTAGAAGTAGTAGCACCGGGATTCAAACTCTTTTTCTCTTTTTCATGAGGAAAATTAATTATGCAACAAATTTTGGGTATCCACAATGTAGACTCAACTTATTCCCTAAATCAGACCTAGCCAGCTATAATTATTTTATTTAAAAAAATGCCTTTAAGCCATTTATTTGTACTTTCCCCAAAGAAATTACTGGGATCCCTCATACATATGTATACTGTATGCTATGTATGAATAATTTTATTTATAAGGTGCCACTAAGTTACCCAGCGTTGTACAATTTAACAATACAATACAGACATGAGAGAAGTACACGACATAATATAATCCAAGTTACAAGCTTAAAATCATGATGATAAATTTCTACGCGCAAGGCAATGATTGAAACAAGAAAATGGAGGTCCTTGCCCTGTAGAGCTTACAATCTAAATGAGAGAGAATCTTACATACATAGATACGCGCACAGTTTTAACCCAATCTAAGGGGGTCATTCATTAAAGTCCGAATTCCCCTTGCATAGTGACTCCACGTCTTGTTCATGGAGCAGCGGACAGCGTCAGAGACGGTCGCATGCTTAGTGTGACGTAGTAGGCTGAAAATCCATGCGGAGTGAGGAGAACTCCTCTAGTGAAGGGCAGTGACGTCAGTCTCATCATATCCCACCAACTGTAAATAAGTGAAAAATACTTATTTTTATGTCATCTTGCCCCTAGTTCATGTTTAGTAGTAGATTAATTTAGTCGTAGTCGCTATTGTTACTTTTTAATGAATAGTCGCCTTACACAACACTGGAGCCCTCCCATCAACCCCCTCAATTCACCACTCTTTTGTGGAGAAGGCAAAAGGTGAATTCAGAGTAGGGGTGGGCAATATTGCTGAAAAAGAATTTCTCGATATTATCTGTTATTTTGACAATAATGATAATAAACGATATTTTCCATTATTTAAATAAAAAACGAAAACCAAAATAAACACAAGCAAAAAAAAAAAACCCACAAGCAATAAGAAAAAAGCAAAAAAAAAACAAAAAACCGTCATGTCTGTGATCAATACATTTTAATGTACAATAAACTACCACATGTCTCAAAATCCATGTTTTGAATATCGGGAATCAGATGAAGGATGCCAGCAAAACCAGTGTGCAGTGCGCGCAGAGCCTGCTTCTTTTTTTCTGCTCCGGGTAGTATGTGCCGATAGCATGACACAGACCTGCTGAGCTGCTCAATAACTTGATGATGCCGTATTGCAATATCGAAAAAACTAGGTGTGCGATATTATCGTGAACGATATATATTGCACACCCCTAATTCAGAGCAGTACGCCCTACTGAATCCACTCCTCCGACAGATTCTGTCGCATGCTGAATAACCTAATTACCTGTGCACATGCACGAAAGTGATGCGAAGCGCTCCGTAAGTCTGCGACTGGAGTATGCATTAGAATTGGTTGTGAATTCATCACATCACAGAGATTGTTGATTAAGCAGAGTTGGAGAAGTCACGAAAGGACGTGAATATGGTCATTTACACGACAGTTCGGACTTTAATGAATGACCCCATAAGGGATTAGCAGAAAAATATAGACAATAAAAGTAACTTTACTTGAGTTTACAGATAACATAGAGTAAATGGCAAAGTTGATTGAATTAACATATCATGCAGAAATAATGAACGTTAATTGAAGAGTGGAGTTTCACTTAAGAAGATCCTATGGAAAAGCTAAAATTTAGTTCTGTCTGTGCAGAAAAGTAATTTCTTTGCTTGTAAACTAAACTTTATTGTTGGTATTCATAAGTTTATATTTTTTCCCATAAAATTGCAGTTGCCCTTTTCTCTTTGATACATAAGCAGATTGATTGATCCTGTATCTGTAACACTCAGAGGGCGAAATTTATTAAAGGCGAAACGATCGCACCGAAATTAAATTCCGATCACCCGAAATGACATTTCGAGTGATCGATCGAAATTCTGATCGATCGAATTCAAATTCAAATTTGCAAATGCAAATCGTTCGATCGGAATTTCGAGCGATCAGAAAAAATAACGAATTTAATAAATTTCGCCCACATGTATCTGTAACACTTTTTCCCCCACTGCAGCTCAGGGGGAAATACTTCTGCTAAAATAAGAATTGGGGAAGACAAGAGATTTTTACTTTTTAAAGAAGAACTAAACAATACTTGTTAAGTCCAGGGGTGATTTCTTCTGCTCTTCACAGCGATGCAATCTTCTTTGCTTCCTATTTCCTGTGAGTTTCAGCAAACTGAGCAAGCGCAGCAGTTTTACATCAAAATTCTGCTGCTGCACTTCTTCAATTAGAGGAAATCCAATAGAAAGTGAAGAGGTCCACAGCAGTGCAGTCATTCACAGAGCAGAAGAGATCTGCATGTTATAGAGATCAGGAGCAGCACTGGAGTCTACAACCTCAGTAGGTATTTTGCCCCCTTAAGAACCACCACCACTGGACCTACTGATGTTTTGTACTCCTTTAATGATTCTGTAACATTTTCCTCTCTGTCTGTTTTAACTGAGCTCCTGGCTACTATGTTTATGGACCCCAACAACCAGATGATTGTTTAAATGTATATAAACGGAGTCTTAAATAAATGTAATATAATTAAAAAAACACCACTAAGAATATTTATGGGTCTACCAAAGAATATTACGATCTACCATAGGCTATAAAGGTGAACATTCCCTTTCAATTATATTAAAAAGGGGGGTATAAATGATGTCATTATCAGACTGCATGACATAAGGCTTTCTGAACCAATTCTGCAATTAGAAAATTATTGTCTAAGTCATTAAATGTTACAAATACCAAAAAAAAAAACGTCTGGAAAAATTCAATGCATACGTAAGTTTGGGGCAAGGAAACTGCTCACAATGAGTGGGGTGGGTAAAAGCAATTAAAAATGAATGTCAGAAAAAACACGGTCAGTGTCAGCATGCTAATCTCAAACCTCCTTCTTTATTTATCTTTAAATGAAATGTGAAATCTGCTTTAGTGCGAGGGCTGACGAGGAACGCCACTGAACAACACCAAAATGTTCTTTTGAAGTTCCCCACTCATCTAGGTACCAATCTGTCCATAGGCTAATTGCCTCTGAATGACTGACTGTGTTTATTCTTTCTGTAGAATTTCGTGCAGATCATCAGTAACCTGCTGTCAGAAGATAACAGAGACAAGTGGGATGAAGCACAAATGGTACGTATTAATAAATCTCTGTTTAAAGGGGAACTAATTCAATATATCATCTGTACCAGGGAAAGTGATATAGAAGGGCAGTTGAGCTTCTTGGAAGTGCTGTCCTGGTCTCATTTTTGACACATGAAGTACTGTCCTTGAAAACAGGACTTTAAAGGCAAAAAGAGGGAGGTGCAACTTTTTCTCTTGCACTTAACTTTAAAGGACAACTAAAGGCAAAATATATTCTGTGTTTATGTTAATACTTATCCAAAACCAAAGAAATTCCACTATTGTAATATTATGTTTGGGTTGGTTTTTATGGATGTTAACTCCCTGACCTCTCCCTACTATCAACTCATGCTTAGTAGACATCCTGCTGCACTAAAGTCATGCTTAGTAGACATCCTGCTGCACTAAAGTCATGCTTAGTAGAAATCCCGTTGCATTAAAGTTTCATCTAAATGAAACAAATGATCAGTAACTTTCAAATGTTCAATAGCTCTCCCGGGATGTTTCTGGAGTGGTGACTGTAAGCCAAAAATTACAGAATAAGTAAACACAATGGGGGTTTACTCATAAAAGTGTGAATTCGCTAGGTGTAGCGGAATGCATGCCTTTGTGCCTACAAGCTCTGACAGACTTGAAATTTCTTCTTATTAACTAAACAGTGGATTTTCTTGGAGAAGAAGTGAAAGGCAATGGACGATGGATAGTCTGGTGTAGTCAAACGCACAGTAGCGGATATGTACTAATGCAAATTCAATCAAGTAAAGTGATGACCGTTTCCTATGATTCCCATGAATCTGTTTAAAGGAGAAAATGTCTCTTTAACTGTATCTTTCTTTGATTAATGTAAAAATGCTATTAATAGGCAGGCACACTCTCCCACGAGTATTGGTAAATACCATTTGTCTGAAACATGACTTATACTAATTTTTGAATTGTTCAAATGAAAGTAAATCAGATTCAGGGGGTTATTCATCAAAGTCGAGTATATGACCGTATTCTCGTCCATACGCGACTTGTCCGACTCCATTTATTCAACAATCTCTGCGATGTGGTGAATTTGTGACCAGTTCTGACGCTTACTCCAGAACTGCGTGCACAGGTAATTCGGCTATTCAGCATGTGACGGAGTCTGTTGAAGGGGTGGATTCTGCAGTGCGTACTGCTCCGAATTCCCCTGTTTGCCTTTGCCACAAAAGAGTGTTGAATTGAGGAGTTGATGGCAGGGCTCCAGTGTTGTATAAGGCAATAATTCATTCAAAAGTAACAATGGCGACTGTGACTAAATTAGTCTACTATTAAACATGAACTTGGGACAAGGTGACAAATAAAAATAAGTATATTTCACTTATATATAGTCAGTGGGATATGATGAGACTGACCTCACTGCCCTTCACTGGAGGAGTTCTCCTCAATCCGCATGACTATCTACTATTACAATCCTACTATTGTGAAACTGACTACGATGAACAATGCATGTGACAGCGTCCAACTCTATTTACTGTTTCATGAATAAGAAGTGAATTTGCGACTTCCTAATCGTATTAACACCAACAGACGCGCAGTCACTATGCAAGGCAAATTCGGAATTTGATGAATAACCCCTTCAGAGTTAAACTGTCTCAGATATCATATTTTGTCATTTTGACATGTTATAAATAGTATTCTCCGAGCTATTTTATCTTGGCTTTACCTGTAACCCCACTATTAGAAAAACCCCTAGAAAGCTGCAACCCGGACCTCTGCTATCATACAGTAAAGGAAAACTTTCTCTTATTAATTGTCAGTTACCTGAAATAAATATGGGACTGATTGATTTTGATAAATACACTCTGAATGTATCCTGTTGGATGATCTCCAAGGGCTCCATTCACAAATCCCATCAAAAGCACAAACATCCTATTTTGGTTCATTCATCTCATTCATCTTAACCACATCAGTTTATAATCTCTGCTTCACTTCCCATTCCAGTTCCCTTCCAAACCCTACCTCCACCCCACTCTAGCTCCCTTCCAAACCCTTCCTCCACCCCATTCCAGTTCCCTTCCAAACCCCTCCTCCACCCCACTCCAGTTCCCTTCCAAGCCCTTCCTCCACCCCACTCCAGTTCCCTTCCATACTCTTCCTCCACCCCACTCCAGTTCCCTTCCAAACCTTTCCTCCATCCCACTCCAGTTCCCTTCCAAACCCTTCCTCCGCCCCACTCCAGTTCCCTTCCAAACCCTTCCTCTATCCCACTCCAGTTCCATTCCAAACCCTTCCTCTACCCCACTCCAGTTCCCTTCCAAACCCTTCCTCTATCCCACTCCAGTTCCCTTCCAGACCTTTTTCCAATCCCATTTGTGATCTCCACATCTGTTCTTAAAGGGAAACTAATGTCTCGGAAAGAATGTCTCTGTGTAGGTTAAGCTAAATTACAATTGTGTAAGCCTCAGCTATTAAACTTTGTAAAGTAGTTAATACAAAGGGACTTTATTACAGATGTATCTAGATACGCTGGAAACTTGGGCAGGAAAGTGGCAAATGAGGTTTAACACTGATAAATGTAAGGTTATGCATATGGGAAGCAGAAACGCATGTCTAGATTATTTTCTAAATGGGAAAATACTGGGCAAAACAAACATGCAAAAGGATTTAGGAGTTCTAGTTGACAATAATCTTAACTGTACCAACCAGTGCCAAGCGGAAGCTGCCAAAGCAAATAGAATCTTGGGGTGTATCAAAAGGGGTATAGAAGCACATGACAAGAACATTATTATAACCTCTTTACAAAGCACTGGTCAGACCACACATGGAATACTGTGTGCAGTTTTAGGCAC
>WMED01019564.1:0-12393 GCA_019650415.1 Pipa parva | reverse complement strand
GTGATGTAGACTGCTGTTTAAAATAAACTTTGCCGTGTGTAGAAGGCACTAAAGCAGTGTACAGCAAGTCAAAAGCTGAACCGGGGCTGCATCAGTGTATGCAGGAGTTCAGGGAAGTGACCTCTGCACTTTCTGTGAGGTCCCGTATGCTGCCGGCTTGTTAAATTAGCATAATCACTGAAGCCTGGATCCCCGCAGCCTGTCAGACTTAGATTGTAAAAGGAGGGGGAGGAAGAAATATCCTGCATACCAGGACTCCACCGTGATTTACAGCCCCAAAATGTGTTTAAATCCCAGCTCCTGCTGAGGGGACAAGGTAGGAGAGGCATCGCTGCTCTAAGCAACTCTCTCTATTCGGCTTGATTTTTTTTTTTTCTTTCAAAACCTAACTTTACTCGTGCATAAGTCGACTATACGCTTTTAAATGATTTTTTTACATAAATTTCTCGACTTATACACGAGTATATACAGTAAATCTCCCTAAGCCTTGAAGGGAAGCTAAAGTCACAGGCTGGATGCCTTGCTTAAATCCAGCCAGCCTGTGATAAGCTCAAACTCCCTCTTAGGTAAGAAAATCACCTTTCCCTAGGCTGCCATAATCCTCTTATGGCTTTGCATTGATTGGCTTATGGTGTGTGTGGGGGCAGCACAGTATGGGAAAGATGGGGTGGGGTGAGAAAAGCATAATGTGGAGGGCAGCACAGTATAGGAAAATAAGCAAAGGTTGTACAGTATGGGAAGGGAGGAGGCAGCACCATCTGGGATGGGAGGGAGGGGGAAGCACAGTCTGGGAAATGGAAAGTGGGACTATACAATGGGGAAGAAAGGTAGCACCTTATACGAAAGGCAGTGGGGGCTGTAATACTGATGACATTTAAACAAATGTCACTTGGACATTGGAGATCCTATATAGAAGGAATAACTAGTCAAAGCCAACTGAGTATTACACAATGCTTTATCATAATTTGACTCTATTTGAGTTTATGGGATTTTTCTTATTCCAAATATTTAGGGCCTTATTGACTAAAGCAGGGGTCGGCAACATTTTTGTGTGAGAGAGCCATATACATGCGGCTCCGCTCAGCCCTTTAGAATCCGGAGCCGCTGATGTAATATGTGAGCGGCTCCAGACTGGCTAGTAATCCGGAAGCACTGGGAGAGCTTTGTCTCTACAGCGCTTGCCGGCGATTAGCCGGCTGACTGTAACGAGTGGTGCTTGCATGTGAGCACCGCTCAATACATTCAATAAAAGGCATATTCTGAGCTATTCATCCTTTAATCAATAAGTCCCTTAATCTTTTTATCCTTATTATGATTTTCCACCAGCATCTTATTTTACTATCAATTTTTGCAGTAACTTTCTATAGGATTGAAAACTACTTCGTAAAAAAAAAAAAAGATAAGAAGAAAAAAAAGTGTCTTTTGACATGGCAATAAAAACTTATTTAAATACGGCATAATAAAAAACACTGTTGCTCAAGCTTTATGTGATCATAAAACATATCAACTTTTTGAAATACTCCACTAACTTAACTATGAGAAACAGTAATTGCAACCAAAGGAAGAACCAAAATATATGTGCAACTGATAAAATAACATTATTATGGTATATGCCATGTTATTGTGAAGGATCTTACCATTCCATTGTTTAATTATCCAGTAAATCTGTCCGCTATACACTGCAATAAGTTATATTTCTGCTAGCACATCCATTACATTGTCATGTGAAATGCTATTGTGCTGAAAGAGATCTACCAAGGCTGCTGAATTTAACACTGTTAAGCTGAAGGAGCTCTTTAAATCCTCATGTGCTTTCGTACGATCTATTTATGGAAAAGGGCATGATTGCTGAGTATGATAATTATAACTGAAGAATGATTATCTCCATTATAATGACTCTTCAAAATGAATCAACAACCACATAGATTGCTACTTTATATGCCAGTAAATGCTTATTATTTCAGATGGAAATTAAATCCAGGCATCTGTGAGAGGCATGAAACAACTTGATTTAATGAAGAGATTTAATATTATCTTTTCCCATATGTCTTTCTTGGAGTGCTGCATAAAATAATCTGATACCTGTAATAAACTTCAGTACGGCTGACTGTAACTGTAGCTGGTAGCTAATCATTTAATAATCTGTTTCTAACTATGTGCTTAAATGGACACAGGTTACTAATTGTAAGGAATGCTGTCACCATAATAAAATATTGCTGTCTTAAACTGCATAAAAAACACAACAAAATACATTATCCTTTAGTTTTGAGCTTAGCGGATGATCATGAACTGCCTCTACTCTCTTCCTGTTTATGCCTTGACTATAATAAAATACAGCTACACTCCACAACATTGCTTATCTTCATACACACTTGATACATTTTCATATTCCTAAAACATCTTGGGAAATATTTACTAAATGTGGAGGTTTCTTTTTTTGTGTGTTTTATTTTACCCAATTTTTAAAAAAATTAAATTACCATTAACACAAATAAAATTTATATATAAAAAAAAAAAAAGATTTAAAATGGTATGTGTCATTGAATTAAAAGTAACAAAGAAACAACAGACCCACACTCTGCTATAGTGGAAGAATCACTCCATTTATTAAATTACCATACGTGAAAAACAGTCAAGGTGGACAAAGGGAGGCTGACCCCCTGAAACGTTAACTGTATAATCACAGAATTTACAGAATACGCAAAGATGGATCAGCAGCTAATCAATGTGACAACTGTTTTAATGAATAAGCCCCCCCAGTTTGGGTATAACTACCTGGACATAAGGTAAAGCTACTATGGAAAGTGTCTTACCTCACTACAGGCGCACATCTGCCCTAGTATTCCCTTATTACATACAAGGGAAGCTAGCAGTAACAGGAAAAGAGGAACATTGGTTCTAGCTTAACATGATCATATTACTGTTTATGTCAGGAATTTGCAGAATGATTTGGGCTTTTTAGCAATTTAAGTGTGTTCGCATAGTTCAGCATTTTGCAAAACCTATCTTTGACAGGTCCAATGTTATTTCATTGGGAAAAATTCTCCAACTTAGCAAGAAAGCAACCAAGCATATAAAAATCCCTCTAAATGTTAGTCCTCGTTTTGAATACAATTGAGTAGGCATCTCTGATCTACACTTGCTAATTTATCTACAGTTAAGTGCTGAATATATTCTGAATTGAAAACGTTTGATCTATATTGTATTATGAATTATTGTTTTTAATACATACAGTTTATGACAGGATATCTGCTCTATTAAAAGATTACAGAAAACTATTTACGTAAGATGCCAAAAACAATGCTGAACTGTAACATTGACATCACAAGCCAACAAGTTTCTAATACTGGCACAAGCCAACAAGCTTCTATTACTGGCACAAGCACTGCCCAGTATGTGATGAAACAAACTTTTGATTTGAGCAGGCAGTATGGTTTGTATTGAAGGTTTTGTAATAGGGCCCTCATGCATTAATAAAAATTCCCATTATGTCCACAAAGCAATTGCTTTAGCTTACCATTTTCTGTGGATGACACTTTCAGCAATTAAATGACAAGGAGTAGCTTTAGTTGGGGTATTCTCAGTTTAATGTAGATCTGCACTAACTATCCACCTAAGCTGTTCTCCTAAGTGGGCTATTATAACAGACACAGCTGGTGGAGCTAAGACAAATTGTCCATGTATAGTATAGGCTGCTACTATAATGAGAATGGTCAAAACAGGAGGGTTTTTCTTTCACAAAAGGACTAGAGAGACCACTTTCCTAAAGGAACTCCAAACTTGTTTGACTCTGGCAGACTAGCAGACTACTCATTTATTCAAATGGATGACATGGCTTTGGTGCTCTGCAGTGCTAATTCAGGCATTCTGACTTTCTTATAGCCCCTATTATGACATACCTACTACATTATCTAACTCAACATGAGATTTGAGGTAAGGAGGAAGGCCATGCATAGTGTGGGTTCACTGTTATTCTAGCCTGCACTATCAGGATTTGCTTGATCAGTATGCACTGTTCATAGACTCTTTATTCTGCCATGTAGTATCATTTTGCACTGAAGGCTCAGTAACAAACATTGCTATACATTATCTGGCTTGCAAACTTGTAAGATATTCTTTGATAAATGCAGCCACATATTACTAAAAAACATATTACTGACATAAGAGAGAATGTTTTTTTATTGTACACTCACCGGTCACCTTTGAAAAAATATGTTTTACCAACATCTTCCCACCAAACCGCTGTATCAATGCCATGAGGGGGAATGCCATGTCCCAAGTGCATCAAATCATAAGGATAGCCAGGCTGAAGTGTTGTGTCCTTAAAAACCCAGTATTTGTTACCTAAGTAATAAGAATGTTAATGTTTGTGTTAATTGGTCTTAAAATATAATACCTTCATTTGCTTCTAAAATCATAGACATGCCAACAAGATATCAAGATATATATATATATATATATATATATAGAAAGTGTTGTAATTATACATAAAAAGATCAAAAACACACCTTTATCAGTATTCTAATGAAATCTATACAGAAAAAATGTTACTTGGGTCAAAGTGAAGTCACTTTGTGTAGGGTTAGTATGAGCAAGGCTG
This sequence comes from Pipa parva, assembly GCA_019650415.1. NCBI lineage: Eukaryota > Metazoa > Chordata > Amphibia > Anura > Pipidae > Pipa > Pipa parva. Next base: position 7,793 of record WMED01019564.1, on the reverse strand, counting down.
GGCTGAGGGGTAGGCAAGATGGGCAACCATCTAGGGAGCTGCCATTCCTGCAATAAGACGGATCATAGAGCAGTGCAGCTGAATTATAGAGTGGTACATGTAGGTAATAGACAGCAGTGTGCCACATCATGGAATACTGGGCACCCACTGGCTGTGAGAGAGCAGTGTTACCTTCTATACTGGCTTATGCTATCACTGCATAGTCTTCTGGGAAGTGAGTTAATCATCTTGCACTACTGACAACTGCCTTCTCTCTCCATTTTCTTGGTGCACATTTTATACAACATTACTGCCCAACCATGTAGCAAGTAGATTTACAATTGAGGGTCTAGCAAGTAATGAGAATTTCCCGTACCTACCATTATATATGTTTGTTGCTTGAATAAAAGGAATAATTGCATTATTATTACCATGATATTATTAATTTTTTTGTTGTACTTTATTCATTTTTTATATAGCACTGATATTTCCCTTTGTATGTTTTTGAATTGTGGGAGGAAACCAGAGTGCCTGGAGGAAACTGGAGTGCGGAGAACACTACAAACTCCATGCAGATGAAGTCCAGGGTGGAATTGAACCATGGACCCAGTGCTACAAGGCACCAGTGGTAACTACTGAGCCACCACACTGCCCAATAATAAATAATAAATAATAAATTAATTTACTTTTAGAAAAAGGAGTTCTCTCTATCCACCCATTTGACAATTTTTACCGATCTTTCTATATACAGTAACAATTCCCTTAAGCAGATGTATGTTCAGTGGGAGTAGGTCTACAACAACTATTATCTGAACTTGATTGCTACTTGTGATGTCACAAAGGCATTTGAAGAGGTGGCTTTCAACACAGCTGCAGGATTAAAAATGGACTTTTAGATGGATAAAAAAAGAAAACATTTGATCAGGCCTAACAAATAATTACATAATTGATATTTTTGGAAAGAACAGATACTAAAAAAACAGATCCTTTTAAACTAGTCCACTTTCTTAAAAGCCACTGGTTGTTTAAAATGCTGGCAATTGCCTTTCTGCAACATATTACAGTAACTAACATGGGGTATCTACCATATGGAAATATTTTTAAAAAACCAAACATTTAGAAACAGAATGATTGCCTGGAATTAGCTGTTCTTTATTTATTAACGTCCCATCTTTATACACAGTATGCAAATGAGCACTGCCGCTCAGAACACAATATACAGCATGAGTCATTCTACAAATGTCATTTCTAATTGGGAACAAAAAGATAATGCCAATCGGAGTTAGAAAGGCTACATTTTCCATCACGTAAAAAACAGCCTTTGGGATATTATTTAATGTTTCAGTGACATTATATAAGCCAGACAACAACATTGTACAATAAATGTTTTAAGGGAAGTGTGGTTTGTACGCTACAAAGGCAATGCTATGTGATCCTTATATCGTCAGTAACTATATAAACAATCTTGGTAAAGCCATTATTTTAATCACATCTTACCTTTAAAGAAGACAAAGTTCCCTTCACTGTTTTCATAAACTGCATCAATGCTGGGAGGGAGTCCCCTCCAGAAGTATGATATCTGCATGGGGTAGCCATCCATAACCTTGTTGTTTCTTACACGCCAGAACCACTGGTCCTATCAAATAAAAACAACAACGTGTGTACATCAGGCTTTAGTAAACTGTTTACTGACCTCAAAGAATCATTTTCCATGGAAGCTTAGGAGTTACTACAGGGAATAAAGCTGTGATGCCAAATCCTCTCAATAACAATACTTTACTTGGGTACCTTTAAAGAATTAAAAGGTGGATTGGGGCATGACTAATTGTACTTTATTCCCAGAATCACTGTTTTACCTTTTCTTTCTTGACTAATTACTTTATTTATAGGGATACTCTCTGTGATCGAGCCTTTTCTACTGATCACACCAATATTGATTCCTTCAGTTCCAATAGTTTTAAATAATTGTTTACTTATTTAATCCACACATAAAAGTGGATTCTAAACAGTTTTTTCTTTATTTCAAGCATGCGTGTTTAAAAAATGTGGCAGACTTTGGCACAGCATAACCTCCGGTGGAGGGCGCCACCCAGTATCTGACGCTCTTTAAATTTTAAAGTGAACGTTTTCCCATTCCACACAATTGTCAGTTAATTCATTCATTAAACAATCAGGGATAAAACTATTTCATACTGGTTGATCAATTTGCTTATAGATGAAACCAATATGGTTCCAAAGATTTCCAAAAGATGACTATATAAAAATGAACAGTCAGAATTCATTGACTTAATCAATGTGTCTGGGCCATCCATAAAATCTAGGCTGTGCTTTACTAGGTTTAGGAATAGATCATTTAGATTGGGTTTTTCCTAAAGCATATTCTACAGGTTTTCATAAAAGACTGGAGAATATGTCTGTTCTTGTGTTAAATACTTGACCAGAGAAAAATGTTGTGATTGGATAAAGTAGTAAATAAAGTACCACAGGGATCAGTTTTTGGAGGTCAATATACAAATCATTGTATGGGAAGCAGGGGATTGATTGACTGAGCATCTCAGAAGCAACAATTACTCAGGTACACACCCCTGCTTTACTACCATAGCAACATGACACTGGGGAAGATTAAATTAGGCTCGTCCAGTTTGAATTCCCTGTGTCATGTCTTGGCAGATCTGAAAGGATAAACCACATTAACATCTTCCCTCATGATTCTATACCTTTGATTTAGGTTAAGATGTGGTGGGCAGGCTTTATGTAAGAATTGTCTCTAAGTAAGCTTTAGTTCAAATCTCCTTTTGGTTTCCAGCTTAGACAATCTCTTGCTTTTCATACAACAGGTTTTAATCTTTATAATAATAGTCTAGGAAGTGAACTGTCCTTACTTGCATATGAGATTATAAAACAGGTTGTAGGTATCTCCTCACTGCAGAATAGTTTAGACATCGTGGGATAATGGACTGAGAAATGCCTGATGAAATTCTATGTAGGTATATATACAGTTATGCACCTGGCTTGTCGGAAAAAGCAAACTGTTCATGAAATAGCCAGTAAAGTGCATGTGCAGATTGATTTTTTTCCAATTTGTTCATGCACATTAGTGCCCATTTCGCCAAAATGAGGAAGGAGAGAGTAGTATGTGACAATCTATGTCACATACAGAGGGAGGAAATGAGCTGCATTGGGGACATTTTCATCTCCCAATCCTGGGCATAGGATCGTGAGATGGAAACTGATCATGCAGCAGTACAGATAATTTACTGCTGGACACGATCAGTTAAATATCAGGTAAGGGTATATTTCTCCTTTAATCACATTAGAAAAAAATGATAATTAATTTCACCATGAGATAATATCTTAACAAAATCATGCATGCACATTTTTTTTTGTGTTTTTTTATTGATCTTCAGAGAATAGATCCCAAAGTATTTTATATTTTGGACTTAAGATGTTAAGATGCCATAAAACTGGATATTACTAACTTTTGTTAAGTGACCAGCTCAACTGTTCACTGTACATAAGTCAAATGCTGCAGGTTAATATCCGAGCCCAGATTAAATGTATTTTGGTTTTACCTCGTCTTGGCTATAGTCTACATAGCTTCAAGGGAAGAGCAGAAGGTCACGTTTCCTGTTTTATAAACTACAGGAATAAAAAGGTCATTGATTCAACAATAAAAGGAAGTGGTCTGTGGAAGGGAGAGACAAACAAACTAAATTACATCCTTTAAGTAGAAAGAGAACAGATATATTGCTCTCTTTGTATAATGTATTTCTAATCTTAGCATTTCATTAAATTCCTTAAAATCAGAACCAGTTGTTTGTGAACCTATTATTGCCCTTTTCCCTTGAAGTACCATTATCCTTGATGCCTAACCAGAACTCTTCATATTCAAAGGACAGATAACCTAACAACGCTTTCCTCCCACTTTACTAATGTTTCAGTTAAAAAAAAAAAAGGACTTTTTTTTCAGCCTGTTTTTAGTTGTGAATAAAAGTGGGAGGAACAATGTTGGTTCATTGTGAAACTGGCACACCCTGCTGGAGGTGAGCTGAAGAACCATCTCACAGCATCCTTTTCAGTTATGTTTTCTCTTCTCTGCTCAGTCTAACTGCTTAAATGGTGACTGGAAGGTGTAAGAACCACTTCTCCAACTGTCCTAGTTATAATAACTTGTACGAGTAGGTGGTGCAGTGGTATCATCACTGCCAGGGTTGGCTTGCTGTACTGCTGACCACCTTAGCAGGTTGAGAGGTATGAAGTAAGTCAATACCTTAGCATAATTGTGGGAAATAAGAGCCTACGAGTTCAAAAATTCACAACATATGAAAAAGAAAACTAAACAACAACAAAACTGGAAGTGGAACTGGGCTGAAATGGCCACCTAGTCGCAATCAATCAGAAGACTATATAACATATTTTACGTAGCTCCTATGGGTGATGGGTTATATTTTTATTTGATTATTACGCAATAGTTTAGCTATTTTATAAGATGTAGGTTCTAAATAACCAAGAACAAACTGTCTTTCTTCAATATAGTGATTAATCTACAATGAACTTGGCGATCCTTACTCCACATACTATATGGGTTAGTACTTGAATCACACACATAAAATGTAGATCAGGTCTTGTCAGAGCATTTTACTATTTTTTTTTAGCATCTCCTACATTCATGCCAAAACACACTGTTTTAATGTAAACCAATTACATTCAAATGTGTTAATCAAATCAAATAACAAAGGCCAACAAAAATCCAATTTTGGCACAAAACGAAACGCTACTACAGAGTTCTGTTTCAACTCACTAGCAACTTCCAATAGTTTTAGAATTTACAGTATATATAACATTAACTCTGTCCTTCTAGAGTAGCCTAATAAACAAAAGAAAATCAAAAACAAACTACAATCATTAAGGAAAAAGCAATTGTACACAGGCAACTGCAAAAGGGTTAGAGGGTATTTATTAAAGAGTGAATTTTTATCCACAGAGCAATTTACTGCACTTCATGTCAATCTGATCTCAGCAGTAAAGTTCACTGGCCGTATTCTCAATTTAGGGCGAAATTGAATAAACTTGGGAAAGGCTGTTTTCGCTTTTCCGAGTTTATTCCTGCGAGATCTTGGAAGTTTGTCGCTGTAAATAATGTGAGATTTTTTTCGATCGATATTTACTGGCAGAAAAATTTACCATCAAGTTTTTCAATTTTGATTTTTCAATGTAAAGGCAGTCCGTAAATATCGATTGATTTTTACTGCATGAACAGCCGAGGTGTTCTCGGGATAAACTCAGAAATGTGAAATCGGGCTTTTCCGAGTTTATTACATTTCGCTGATATTCATACTGTGATAAAGCAAATTGATTAAAGTGATTTCTGAGCACAGTTTGGTGAATAGTACTGTAGCAAAATCATCAAAAATTTGAATATTAATGAACAAGGTTGCCATAGCAGCATGCCATTAAACTGCTGCCAGTTATATATTTCAATTTAAAGGAATCAATGATACCAAAATTATAAAAAATGTCTATTCTGTACTTTTGGCAAAGTCAATTTGATGTACTTACAGTATGTCTCCAAGTCTTTGGCAACTGTTATTTCCAAACATGGTGAATACCCTAACTGCCCATAAACTCACAGCAAAAGAACGCTGAAAGGCTTATTGGCGAAAGTTCAAACAGTCGTGTAAAGGACAGAATTTGTATTCCTTTTCCCATTCACAACCTTCACATATTCATTTAACTCTGCAATGTGGCGAATTTGTGACCAAAACCCTTGTGACTGTTGTGAACCTAGGGATCTCTTCACATCACTTTGCCTGTGCTTACACAGGCAATTAGGCTATTCAGGAAGCATTGGAGTCTGTCAAAGTAGTGAATTTGGCAAGGTGTACTACTCCAAATCAGCCAGTTCTACTTTCCCAGGTTAAAGTGGTGAGCTAGGAGGTTGATGGCAAGGCTGCTACTGTCCAAGTGACTATACCACACTACACAATAAACTGTGTCAGATGCTATTCACTTCTTTGCTATGGGAATTCACTGCTAAGTGAATAAGGAGTAGAGAAAGTGTAGTGACGCAGTGTGAGGAGAATTCACTTCAGCAGCGGAATCCTCACTTTGACAAATAAGCCCCGAATTCATTAAGTCTGATTTTCCTAAAAGCAAAAAATCAGCTTACTGGATGCAATACTTGTAAACCAAGAAACAGCCTGAGAAATCACAGAATTTGTGCACAGATATGCATACATGAGCAGGCCAATCTGTATCTGTGCTGAATGTAAGCCCAGTACATGGATCTTGTGATAAAAATTTGTTCTGTCTCGTTCTTAAAAAAAACACTGGAGCAAAAATCTGCCATCTGGGACTAGAAATGCTTTTAATTTGCTGAAAGCCATGGATCGGATACTGGTTAAATCATATTATCTTCTCTTTGTACAGTTGTACATGAACATGTTAAACTGTTTCCACTGTAAGGAAAACATGTTTTTTTATTTTAGAAATAAAATCTTAACTAGACCCATATATATATATATATATATATATATATATATATATATATATATATATATAATGTCTGCCATATTCACTGACAACAAACAAAAGACAAACTATAAATACTGTGTATTTTTACATAAGCATATAATTTACTTATTGTATATACAACTGTACTCAGAATTAAAAAACCCCCAAGGCCATTCATAAGACCTGGCCTTAACCAACAAAAGGAAATGCCAGAAGACATTACAGTGCTCTGCTTTTATATCTTGGAACAGTTTCGCTCTTGCCTATAAGTGTCACAACACATTATCATGTCATGTCTACTTAGCTAAGACATTCAGTTTCCCCATGCACAAATAAAATAGCTGTTAGTATAATATCAAGGACAGCATGCCCGAATTATCTTATAGCGCTATCTAGAGACTATCCGTCCATATCCATGATGGCTACTGAGACAAACATCAGTCGCTTATATTATAATGTGTTTTGACATGAAGGGCTTCGGACTTTATTTATTAAGCATTATATGTGCTGCCACTGAATTATATGTAAGGCCTATATTGTCATATGGCCAAATGCTTTTCCGCAGGACATGGAAACCATCTCAGGGCGTAATTACAGGTTATTACAGCCATGCTAAATTATTTTTGTTTATGCCTATGTAGTACTATTTTAATTAGTAGAGGAAACTCTTCTAAGAGTGAGCTCCCACATATCTACGGGGACAGAAATTTATAACAACATATCTGGTCTCAAGGAAATTCTTTTGAAAATGTAAATATGGAGACAAAGGTGTGCGCAGGCCATTTCATTAAGGTGTGCCCCTAAAGAAAAAAATCTTAAGGCTAGGTTCACACTGGCATTTTTCTATCATCCCACGTGCTGCCATTAGGGTGTGCACGCCTATGTATCTAGGAAATACAGAATGAGAAGATAGGATACAAGACATAAACTTACAATTTTATACCATTTTCTGACAATAACTTATTAAGCTGATCTTTAGGGAGGCCTGAGTACCTTGGAAAGCCTTGATAGGAACATCTTAGTACCAAACCCATCTGCTTCCTTGGTGCATCACACAATGACTTTGTTAATTAACAAGACATGTACTTTCATGACTGGGATTACAATTACAGTAGCTACTGTTTGTAGCTAAGTTAAAAGGTTCTTTCATTTTACCCCATCTGGATGTGGAACTCATCTTAGACAACAATGTCCTTATGTTTTTGAACATAAAAATGGCTGCATCATGTTTAAATACAAAGTAGCAAAATACAAGTGCTGGTCAACGAATTAGAATAATTTGAAATAGTGCAATCATGAAA
>WMED01019562.1:0-12393 GCA_019650415.1 Pipa parva | reverse complement strand
TGTATAAATAAATATATATAATTTATACAATATGTTTTTCGGGATTTAATTTTGGATATTCTATCTCTCAATGTTAAAATTAACTTACCCTTAAAATTAACTGTTCATGTCTTTGTCAGTGGGCAAACTTACAAAATCAGCAAAGGATCAAATAATATATATATATATATATATATATATATATATATATATATATATATATATATATAAATAAAAAAACGAGTATTGCAGTATTTCATGATACCTTTTTCATTCGACTAACTTACTAAGTAAGTTAATGGATTAATACTAAGTACAGTACTTAGTATTGCCTTGAACCTGATGAAGGAGGGAGAGTGAACCCTCCGAAGGTTTGTTTATTTAAAAAAGATTGTTAGGCCAATAAAAAAGGTATCACAAAATACTGCAATACTCATTTTTTTGTATCTGTGAACTAACACGACCACTCTACCCTAACTTATATAAGAGAAAGAGAGAGAGAGACGGAGAGCTGCTGTACTATATATCTACAGTGTATATATTTTTTTTTCTCTTCAGCAACCCCATTTTATTTGCAGTACAGGGGAATGTTGTCAATGGCACTTTACTTCATTTTAAGTGAATTCAGCTGATCTACAAACTGATCTTCCAGAACTACCTTAAATTGCCATCCAAGAAAAAATGTTTTCAAAGCCAAAGATTTTTCATGGGGTTTTTTTTTTCTTCACTTTACACAATAAAAATAAAAATGAGTGTCACTTTGTCATCTACAATTTTTGTTTCTAGCCAGCCGCTGTATAGTAAGCCTTTAGAAATGTTTCATTTTTCAGTGTCTGTGCATTAAAGTAATATAGAATATGTAGCATTGCTGAAGCAAAAATGGAAAAGCAAATCAAACAATAATACTTTGATAGAAGTGATTTTCCACCTTTTTATCACTGAGGAGGAGAGCTTGCTTCCAGGCAATTAATCATTTTAGTAACAAACCAAAAGAAAGAGAGATAATTATTTACTTACCCGCTGTGTTATGTGCACTTTGGTGTCCATTAAATGATCTGCTCTTAATTTTTATTGATATTTTATGTCGTTGTTTCCTATTGTTTTACCAAATGTTAAAGAAAATAATAACAGTAGTATCCAATCACTCATGTCATCTAAACTACTGTAGTTCTTTAATGTTCTGGGTGATGTGTTTAGTAAACTCTATATAGGGGGTTATTCATTAAGGTGTAAATTCAACTGTTGAATTCGCAAACAAGCGGATTCCCATAGCAAATCTGTGACAATTTCCCCATTGTAAGGTTGCAACAATTTTTTAAAGTTAAGATTGCAACAATTTTCCCATAATAAAGTTACGACTGCAACAATATTCTCATTATAAAGACGAGACTGCAACAGTAGCCTGGTGAATTCGCACCTATAGGCAACAATTTGGATTTTAGTGAATAACCCCCTATTTTTCCTTTATGCTAGATGCAATGATCTTTAAGTGTGTATATAATATATATTTATTTAATGAGTATTGCAATACTTGGTGATGCCTTTTAACAGTTGTTTTAAGTAGACGAGCTTTTAAGAAGTCTGTCTCTCTGAGGCTTGAGAAAGGGAGGACCTCTTGAAAGTTTGTCTATCTAAACTGACTGCATCTGTGGACTAACACAACCACTCTAACCTAACTTCATATATATAAAAAAAATTAGTATTGCAGTATTTGGTGATACCTTTTTTTATTGGACTAACAGTCTTTTTAAATAAACATGCTTTCGGCAGGTTTATTCTCCGCCCTTCATTAGGTTCAAGACAATACTCATATATGTAAAATTGTCATAAGAATGATCAAATAGCACAGCTACTTGTTAGTTTATTTATTCAGGTAGTCTGATTTTTCTGTGAAGAACCAATATACAAATGAATCTGTGCTGGTTTTGTCAAGTAATATTTTTGATAGGATTGTAACGCAATAATTAAAGATAAAAAATTAAATTTACACGGAAGTTGATGAATAAAATTATCTTACTAGGATATGTTGATGTGTTTTGTTCTAATGGCAAAAAATACCATTAAAGCAAGGTTCATTTGTATGTTTGTATGTATAATTTTATTTGTAAAGCGCTACAATTTTACACAGTGCTGTACAATTCAGCAATACAAATATAATATAGACATGAGAAAAGTGCATTGTACAATAAAAGTATAAAATCACAATCACTTTAAGTGCTTTGTTGTGGTTGACAAAAGAGGTTGGAAGTCCCTGCTCTGTAGAGCTTACAATCTAAATGGGAGGAAGACTTAAATGCACAGAAAGAAGGGTAAATGCATAGAATTTAGCTGATCTACAAACTGATCTTCCAGAACTTCCTTAAATTGCCATACAAGAAAAAATGTTTTCAAAGCCAAAGATTTTTCACAGGTTGTTTTTTTTTTTTGTATAATTATATATATATATATATATATATATATATATATATATTGTATATATATGTAATTTTGTTATTTGAACCTAATGTATCAACATATGCCAGTGTGCATTTTATCTATGGAACTATATATAAATTTGCCATTTTATGTTCTTGTTGGTAGACTTAACAAATAAGGATGTGCAGATATTTTCCTTATCTTTCCTCTCCAACATAAGAAAAGAAGATACTTGTTCTTTCGAAATAGTAGTGGAAAAGTCTAATTTTTTACCTATATGGTTGAGACTGTTCGTAAGGAGCAAGAGATTATTCTGTGTGACCATCCATGCTATGAATGTATTTTCAATATAGCACCACAACAGGTGACGTGTTTTATAAATCATTCCTTCTCATAGATATAATTGTCTTCCAATTAACCAACAAACAAATTTGTATATGATGCCACAATGAAGCTGCCTAGGATAATACCTTCAATTTGTAGTTGTTTAAATAATATAATAATAAAATAACAATAAACAATATGCTAACATAATATAATTATATAGTATCAATTCTACCATGCTAATAATAATTGTGGTGGCAATATGGATCTGTTTTTTTTACCAGATAATATTTACCCCATTAATGCCCTTCTTGTTAAGACATTAACATATCATTTTCTATCTATAATTATCAAAAATGTACATTAAAAAAAGACAGTCATTATTCATTTTATATAATATACTGTACATAATACCTTTATTAAACTACACAGAAAAGTTAGATCGTAAGTAAACTTATTTATAAAACTGCACTGAATAAGTAATAAATAGAAATTTTAAGAACATAATTAAATGTTTTACTTAGATCATTTTCATTATGCACATTTGAAGGCTATATCATTCTTGGCATTTTTAATCTAGAATTGTTTGAATATATTAATGAGTTTTCTTCCCTGACAATTGTGAATTATCTTACCATTCATGCATGCAGTATCCGAAAAATATTTTCTATACACAAATAATTATCATTAATTAGTTGTATGCATATTAATTATTTGGTCTCCTAGTTACAGTTTTCCTACTTATAAATATTTGCTTCATCTTCTGATTCTAATTTCCGGTTAAAATTCAGTTGTCATGTGCTATATTTTCTCTATAATATGATAATCCAACACCTTAATCAGATGTTATCATGTGTTACCAATTTGTAATAAGAATGTGAATTTCTTATACATTTAAAAAGGAAGGTAATCTCCAAAAGAAACCTATAAAATGGATAATTACTGCTTATTTAGATTGTAGTCAAATCTTAATTTCTGCCCCCCCCCCCAAGCAAGTAATCTCTTTTAACAAATCGCATACCTCAATTCAAGAGAAAAATATTTTCTGGGAATAAATTTACCTGGGGTTCCAGAGACTATGGTAGTGTGGAAAAATGTAGAATTAAAACCTGATTGGTTGATTATGTTTACATGATTAAGTGTTCTTTATGTTTGTCCAATAATATGGAATGTCTTTTATATAATCTTCATGATAATATTGCACCTCTCCACTGTTTTGTTTTCAAGTTCACTTTATGCATAATAACAGATCACTTGCTCTTCTCTTCAGATTTAAAAAAGTAAGGCTAATTTGGTGGTTTCCCTTTCAGATTTAAAAAGGTGGGGCTAATTTGGAGATTTCCCAGTGCAAAATTCAAGAAATACAGTAACTAGTGAAAGAATCAATAATTATAAAAAAATATACAGTTTACAGTTATTGTTTGTATTTATTAAGGTTTTCTTTTTCTAGGTTCCATATTCACTGGGATAGGGTGTCTTTGCACAAGGCATAAAAAATGTTGGAAATTATTAGGGAAAAAGAATGAATTTGTGAGTGTTCTGTACTGAGTAATAATTAGAATATTATCACCATTGCTTTATTTGTTTAACATATATTTTAAAAAGAGCTACGATATATATATATATATATATATATATATATATATATATATATATATATATATATATATATATATATATATATATGCTATAAATAATTTACAATGTAGTGTATTATCTGATTTTAGCAGTGCAAATTCTTCTGACAGCCATTTCCTAGCATTCAAATGTATGTGGTTTTGGTAGTGGTTTCCAAGCGAACTAGTTATTTGTTAAAAAAAAGCTAAATTGAATACTAGATGGCTCCCCAAGAGATATAAGAAAAGCCCTTCCAATTAAGCTACATGAAAGATAGGAATACATTTTGTCTATCCTTGAGAATGCCAAGAATTTTATTTAAAATCATAAGGAACTCATTATAGGAAGGGTTAACAGCAAGGATAAGGTAGAAAAGGTTTGGGTTTGGACTGTCAGTCCCAGATACTACTATTACTAAGGAAAATAATGATTTCATCTTGTTTTTAGAAGAGGAAGAATCAGTCATTGAGCAAGAATAAGTTGTGTTTATATGTAATGTCTATGCCAGTCAATCCAATGATGGGAAGAGGTCAATGATCTGTTGATGATTCGATTGTGTAGGTATATTCTATTGTTCCACAGTGGGATGAAACAAAGAGTCAGTTTTGGGGGCCAAGACAGGAAGACAGTTGTGCACATTGATGCAAAAGTTCTTACAATGCTATTAAGAAATGCATAAATTTACCAACTCAACCATACCCCACCAAATTGCTTATAACCTGTACAGGAGGGAAACCTAAGTTTAATATATGTTTCCATATTTATATATTAATTTACTTTATTTATAACAGGCAGTATTTCACACTCCCTTTCACAAGACTTTGCTAACATCATTAAAAGAAAAGTGGATACTACTGTATCTATAAATAAATTGCTCATCCTCCTTACAACACCGAGATCATTTTACTTATCTACCCCTATGCTAACACCTGCAATCCAGACTCTCATATCTGTCTTTTTTTGTCTCCTTTTGGATTACCCAACACCATCTCAAATTAAAACTTGCTAAAACAAAACTGTTCAGTTTTTTTTTCACCTAAATTTGGCCCTAATCCCATCTTTTTCATTTAACTAGATGCTGTGATCATTAACTCTGTTTCTTCTGCACATTGTTTTGGGGTTATTTTTTACTCCTCTCTCTACTTCTCTTATCACCTTGGCACCACCACTAAAAACTGACAGTTTTCTCTGTAACATCACCAAGATCTATTAATTTCTCTCTTAGGCTGCTACTACTAACATTCTGATGCATACCCCCATGTTATCTGGCTTATACTATTACAATGCACTTTTAACTTGCCATCCTGCCTCCCATCTTTCCCTACTCCAGTCCACTTTAAAGTCTGCTGCCAGAATTCTTACCTTCTCAACCAAACAGAAATGACAGTCTTTCTTGCAACATCTGCTCCATGGATCCCATTAAAAAGAAATTATTTACAGTGTCTTCCTTATGACATTTAAAGCACTTTATATCATTACCTCTCCATTCATCTCATCACTTGTGTCTACTCTGTAGATTAGCAGTAGTCTTTATAACACCACTCTCCTGTCTTAAACACTTTCTCTCTAGTTAACTGATATCTCTGGAATTCTATAATTCTCTATCTCTGCCAAGAACACTTGCTCATAATTTTGAAAGCAAAGCTCAAATCTTTCCTCTTGATGGACCAGTAACTCAAAAAAAAAAAATCCAAATTCCCACTTAGATTGGCATGGCAGTTATTCAAATACAGCACAAAATGTTAGATTTGAAGTTAAATTAATGTTATTGCTTTCTGTCTGTTCTTATATTTACTGATAGCACAGATGTTATTAAACAGACCCCTCCCACTCTCATTGTTTTTTTTTTTTTGTTTTTTTTATGGAGCCTTACATAAAGCATATATAGGAAGTGTGCCCTAAATCCCAATTTTTAAAGAAAAATATCTTACTTTCTATATAAAATGTATAATTTTTGGAAGCACAAATTGAATAGATATTTACTATAAATGAATTTGGGCATTTTCAGTTTTGGTGTTACTGTTCTTTTAAGTAGTTATTTGTGCTTATGGTTCACACTTATAGGCTAATGACCCATCTCTTTGTTTTATTGCACTTATTGCCCTACTATCTGTGTATGCAAGTATCCATCCCATTTAGATGAAGCAAGGACCTCCATCTTCTTGTTTCAATCACTGCTTGACACTTAATAATGTATCCTTATAATATTATTATATGCTTGTAGTTTACTTTTATTATATTAAGAACTTCTCCCATGTATGTAATGCAATTTTATTTTTGAATAGCACAGTGCTGATAACCTACTTCTATAAACAAAAATATGTATACATAAACATAGGAATGAGTAAATATGCAAGTGCTTTTTTGAGGATTGCTTGTGTTGAAACTGCTTTTCAGTTTGGAGGCTAACTGTCCTAAGCAAACAGAACGGATTTTCTGTGGTGGGTTATTTTGAACCTTTATTGAGAATAAATGTATTGCCCATCTGATCTGTTGCTAATGAAATTAAATTGTCATGTTCTAAAAGTTACTGTTACATTTAGAACTGTAAGACATTTTAGGACCCAAACTGGGGTTGTCTACCTCAGAAGTAGCGAAAATCCCATTAGGCTATACAGACACTCAGGACTCAATTCAGTTCTAATAAAGAACAACCTATAATACTAGGAACACAGCTGAACTCACCTGTCTTCCACATGTATTTCTAATAATTAGAATTCAGTTATAATCTATCAGTGGATCTAATTGCCAGCCATCTACAGCAAGAACTGCCCTATGTTAAAGGGGCATTATACTGACGATATAACTGCATGCATCCACATAAAACTCCTTTATACTAAGCCAATCGCTAACAGAGAGTTAAAAAAATGTTTATTGAAGAAACAATACCATATTTTTCACTCCATAAGATGCACTTTTTTCCCTCAAAAGTTGGGAGGAAATGCCCATGCGTCTTATGGAGCGAATGTTATTTTTTTCTTTAGCTGCTGCAGGGCATGGGGAAAGGGGAGGGGTGCTGGTAAGACAGCCCTCCCAGGCGCCCTGCAGAAAATGAAGAAAATGGATGACTCACCTCCTCCAGTGTTCTAGTGATGCGCCTCCTCTAAGTGCTTCTCTATACTGATGTAAGTTGAATGCGATGCACTCCTTGGCTGCTCCGGGTCTTTTGGCTGTACTCACCGTGGATTCGGCAGCTGCTGTAAAGACCTGAAGCAGCCAAGGAGCGCATCGCATTCAACTTACTTTAGTATGGAGAAATGCTGAGAGCGCATTACTGGAATGCTGGAGTAAAGGCAGAAGGTGAGAGGGAGGGATAGGAGGGAGGGCAGACATGGATAGGCATGGCAGGAGGGAAGACATGGAGAGGGATGGGAGGGATGGCAGGAGGACAGACATGGAGAGGGATGGCAGGAGGGCAGGCAGGGGAGGGAGATATGAGAGAGATGGTAAGAGGGAGGGAAGACATGGGAAAGAATGGCAGGAGGAATGGGAGAGATGGAAGGAGAGCAGGCAGGGGAGGAATGACAGAAGGGCATGGAGGGGAGGCAGGAGAGAAGTGGTATATTATATTAAAGGGGAGTTAAAGGCAGAAATGAAATTAATATACTATAAAATATACCTGGCGCTAGCGGGGAAGTCCAAACTTTCATGGGGAATGGAGCAGCTTCTCCAATCCCCATGATAGTTAGGTATAGTACTGCATATGTAACATATGTAAAGATGTAATCTGCCTGTAGTTCCACTTTAAGCTTCCAGATTCTGCTTTTCCTTGCTGTTTACTTTGTTACAAGCCCCCTGTGTTTTCAGATTTTCTGAATCTCTGCATTCCTGCACTCCAACATTCCTGTTCCTGTTATTGTTCAGCTTATTCTGTCTTCCTGTGGAAGCTATGACCAGTAGGGGGTTAACCTGGGGAATTCAACCTGGGAGGTTCACTTGCAGAAAAGTCCACACACCCTTGATGGGGTTAAGAGTGAAGACTGGGAGTCCCTTAGACTCAGGGAGTAAACAGCGGATTCCCATAGCAAATCTGCGATTGCGACAATTTCCCCATTGTAAAGTCGCGACTGCGACAATATTTTCATTATAAAGACGTGAGTGTTACAGTATCAGTGTATTGCGACAGTCTTTAGCTAGCAAATTCACACCTTACACCTTTGTGCAACAATTCGGACTTTAGTGAATAGCCCCCTCAATATCCCAGGATTAACAGTTCCAATCCCACTGTGGTACAGAGGATCCATCCTCATGCTACCTGTGTCATTATAAGATCTTTATCATGTCTGCTTAAAGAACTTTCAGGGGAATTCATCAATAGGGACAATATTTTCAGGGATTTAGTAACCCATAGCAACCATTCAGCTATAGTATTTGCTGAATTTGCTAGTTTAGATTGAACTAGAATTGTTGAAACTAACATTCATGAACACCTTAAAAAAAGGGAAGATTAAACAGTCTACTAATATCTTTAAATCTAACTTAAATTAATTCACACTCAATTTATTGTTACAATACAAGTCCCAATTATACCCAATTATAAAACCATGGAGAAAGAAACACAGAATATTCATTGCCAGAAATGAACTGTCCCTGATTAATTGTAGCCTGATCTGCAACCAATTCCCATGATAAAGTAAAAGCTTTAGAATTGTGCAACAAGGTGCAGTATGTCTTATAAAAGCTAGGAATGTGTCATCATGACAGATCACAGATTATCCTTTGTGCTGCAAATTATGCAGGTTCAGCAAGGCTGAAACAAAATGTCCTTCTTTGTGTTTTATTATTGCTCTAAAAAATAAATCTGAATATTACTATGTACAAATGCATTTAGAAATAAAAATCACCAGATTTTTATACTCTGCATATATGTTCTCAAACCTGTTCTCATGGCCTCTTTGTTTAAGGGTTACGTATCAATATATACTAAAATAAAAAGGTGAAACTAAGAAATATCCTTAAAACAACCCCCTTTTTTTTCTCTCTTTTTGTTTTCCGTATCTCTCCCCAACCCATTTATCCCTGTACCTCCCCCACAAAAGAGAAGACTTTCCCCCCAACCCTACCTTTCCCCTTTCCCGACCCTTTCCCAATAAACGAAAGAAAAACACAGATTAACAAATACAAACCAAAAACTAATGTATCATTTTATTTAATCAATGATAATTTATAAAAAAACAAAACAAACATTATACAAAATTATATAAAACACAGGTTACATAGTTATTTATAGAAAAATGTTTATAATGAAAACCTGTATATTATATATTGTATATACACAGTGATTTTCAACCTTCTTAGAGCCGCGGCACATTTTTTACATTTTCAAAATCCTGAGACACGCCACCAACCAAATGACACAAAATGACACTCTGGGAACCTGCAAAGGAATTGGTGGCTCTGCGGGGTAATCTGGGGCTGGGAGAGCAATCAGGAGCTGAGGGCGAAAATCAGGGGTGGGGTGGACAGCAGGAGCTTGGAGGGGCAAATCAGGGGCTTGGAGGGGAAAATTAGGGACTGAGGAGGGAAATCGAGTGAGGGATTGGAGGGGCACATCTGGGGCAGGGGGGAGCAAGTCAGGGGCTGGGGATATATTTTCACTGTGGAGGCAATAGGGTGGCGCAGAGGGCATCTGTGTGGAGGGTCGGGGGGTTGGTGGAGGCTTCAACTTACCCCCCTCAAACAGAGTACGCAGCATTCTTCCTCATTCGGCTGCTGCTGTCACTGCACACAGCCGAATGAGGAAGTGAGAACGGGAGTGCTGATCACATGCACTCCCGGTCTCCTATTGGCTCATTTGACCGATCGGGTCATATGAGCCTTCCTAAGACCATGGAGGGAGTCAGACAGGACTCCGTACTTGTCTCACGAACAGCGCTTGTAGCTGCTGCACTGCTTGTGAACTGCCAGCTCTGCCTGCCGGCTAGCTAGGGAGAAACACATCTCTCAGCGCTAGCCGGCAGTCAGAGCCGGCAGTTCACGAGCAGCACAGCAGCTACAAGCACTGCTTGTGACACCTTGTGCCGAGTTTCCATGGCACACCTGACCATGTGTCGCGGCACACTGGTTGAAAAATGCTGTTCTAACATATAATGCCACAAATGATTCTGTTATTATACATATATACTGATCTTGAAGTATATAAGACTCTGGATACATAATTACTCACAGAAAATGGAAACTATTATAATATTATATTGGATGTTTCAAATGTATTCACTGTTACGTGTGTATTAATACAATGTTTCTAAATAAAAACAAAAATGAAAAAAAAAGGTGAGACTAAGAAAACAATGTTTGATTATGTTGTGGTATAGAGATTTTCTTGGGAAGCTATTTATTTACCTTTAGATGTCACAAAGACCAAACTGACAAAAAAGAAAATAATGGTTTATTTTGCACCACTAATTTTGAATTCTCAACACTGGGTACATTATATATGATGCTATTCACTATTATAGCTTTTATCTCTGTGATAATCAGGCAGCATATAGCAATCAGTCTGCTGTACCTGGAACCATACTATTCTCACATTTTTAATACAAATAGACAAATAAATAAGGGTCACTGTGCAGATTAACCATATTTTTGTTTTCTAAAGGTATATGTCAATAAAAGAAAAGCAAGAACTTTGTTTGCAGCATGTTTAATAAGGGTCAATTGTTTTTTAAGCATTTTGTCCCTGAAATTTTGATTACTTAACACATTTTTTGACTATTTTGACTAGTAACATGAGGGATGATTATCAAAGGCTAAAAAACTTACCCTACAATTTTGAATTTTTTTTCACTAAATGTTTCATTTTAAAAAATTCAGAAAAAAAAAACTTTGGAAAAACAAAAGAAAGATGTTTTTTGGTCAGATTTTTTCTCACAATGTTGCAGGAGGCGGACTCCAATTCACCTGGATGTTCATACTTCCACCCCAGAACAAGAATTAATGGGTCATGCTATGTCAGGAGTTGAAAAAAGTTTTTATCAAAATCAGTTGGATTTTTAGGTTACTAAATGTCAGCAAGTCAGAATCACTAAGTAGTGGCTCACCATTTAAATCTAAGGCATTCCTGGTAAAATCACTAATAAAAAAACCAATCTGATAGTAAATGGTACATTTCTAAGCAATTCTGTATACATTTCATAAGAATGATAATTATATATCTAATTTTTTTTATTGTTGTAAAGAGCATTTTACATAAAAAACCCCCAAAAGAACAGAATTATATGTAAAACAAATGGAAAAAGAGCTCAAATGTGATGGAACCTACTGGTTTATATGCCACTCTCAGGTTATTTTCTCCCTTACATTACAGGAATAAGTGCAGCTGCACTTAAAGCTGTAGGATATTGGTCTTTACTAATAAGGGAATAAACTCAATAGTGGAAAGTGTGATTCTGTTTCTAAGATTGCATCCTGAATTTATGGTGCAGTAAGGTTGTGGATCCCCATTTAACAAAAATACATCAAAGAACTCAGATGCATCTTCAGTAGTGTTATGAACATATGCATGTTCACAGGAGCTGCCTGGTGTTCCCTGGTAATCTGCAATATGCTACACCTTTTGGAAAGTAGCAGCAGTAACATAATCATGCCAGTGTGACATCATTACATGAGGCACTACCTAATAAAAGGGGCTGGGCTTGCCTGTGGTTACTAATTAATAAAAGCATCTTTTTCCTTTTCAGGCGTAAATACAGGCTATCCACATTAACAATTGTAAAATGTTATTAAAACATTACCTTAGAGCAGCGGTTCTCAACCTGGGAATCGCAATCCCATTGGGGGTCAAATGACAGTTTGTCAGGGGGCCCTTAAGACCATTGGAAATTGTTGCGGAAACTGTGAACTGCGAAGTTGTGACTACAACGGTTTTCAAAGTTGTGACTGCAACAACATTCCCACTATAACAGGGCTATTCAATTAGCGGCCCGGGGGCCACATCCGGCCCGCGGACCACCTTTGACTGGCCCAGCTGCATTTACTGTAGAAAATGGATGACTCACTTCCTCCAGCATTCCAGCGATGCGCCTCCTCTAAGCGCTTCTCTTTACTGATGTAAGTTGA
>WMED01019561.1:0-12394 GCA_019650415.1 Pipa parva | reverse complement strand
TGGAACTTGCACTATTGGTGACTGACTAAATACTTTTTTTCCCCACTGTATGTGCTTTATAGTTAAAGCTGAGGGAATCAGTGTTTTGTATAAGTTACAGAACCGCACCAATTTATGAATTTTGAAGGCCTGTTTTTACAAAATTGCTCAAATTATGAGCCTCATTGGCTAAAGTGCAAATTCACCACCTGTCAAATTCACTTTGCTACAGTTCGAGTCGCATTGCTAAAATAGTAGCAAAATTCACTTCGCAGGACTTACTAAGTAGAGTATACGCTTGTCGATCAGATGGACAGCAGCAAACGCTGCCAGATGCATAGTGTGACATAGTCCGTTGGATAGAAGTAGGATGTTAAATCATGCAGAATGAGGCAAATTTGACAAGTGAAGGGCAGTGATGTCAGCCTCAAAATATTTCACTAACTGTATTCTGTGAATATTCTGTTTCTATGTCACTTGTCCCTGGGTCATGTTGTCACTGAGTCAAATCCTCATTGTCACTTTTGAATGAATAGTGGCCTTATGCAACCTGACATCAACCCCTCAATTTGCCACTTTGAAATGACAAAGTCAAACAGTGGAATTTGGAGCAGTTCACCTTGTCACATTCTCACCTTCGCGCCACTCCGCCTCTCAGTCAATAGTAGAAATGTCTGTACAGGCAAAATGATGTGAAGATCTCCGTAAGTGTGTGACTCTCGTAGTCGCTCGAATTGGTCGTGTATTTGTCACTTCACAGACTTTGCTCATTAAGAGAACATGGGGAAGTGGAGATTAGACATGAATTCAGAGCTTTACGTGACTATTCACACTTTAGTCAATGAGGCTCTATAGGTTTCATGGGATATTTCTTAAAAAGCATTTAACCTTTAAAAAAGTCAGAATGTAATATGATAAAAATAGAGTATAAAATACGGGAAAAAGAGCTTGTGCCAGTTCCCCTTTAATATATATATTTTATTAAGGTTCTTCTTCCTTACATTCAACCAATTATTGAACGTGATTTTTACCTTTTCAAAAGGAAACATGGCAGCTCCCACACTTATTAATAAATACAGATTGCAATATGACTGTAAAGGGACTGAATCCTATAGGGTTACTGAAAATGTATAGATCAATAGATAAATGATAGAAAAGAAATCCTGTTTAAAATACGTTACATTTTCCCTTCAAAATATTTTAAACTGAAGACCTATCTCACTGTGAAACATATATTTCTTTCTATCAACTATTGCTGATACTGTATATGTTCTATCAGATTTTACACTGTACATCATAGAGACATATCTGTACCCAGACTGCATTTAATATGCTTTGTGTGGTAATTATCATAAGGAGAGCATTCCTTACTATGGAGTTTTCCCTGAAGCATTACCTGATTCTGTGGGATCATTACAATCCTTCCCAATGATACAAAGGGCAGTCAGAAAGTATTAAGTCAATCTGTGCTCAATTATTGGAATCCTTTGCTGGCTGTCATGCTTAATGTCAAGACATGGATATGGCATTATAGGTTAATGATTGGGAATGCTAGGGTTTATATAGCAAGTGGAAGTTCAGCTAAGGATTAGTGATGGACAGTTGAATTTAAGATGGCTGGGCAAAGTGTTTAGTGCAGATAAGAAAGAGAAAGTGCTATCCGGAGTATCAATGCATTGACTAGGGAAGGACATTAAAATGATTTATTAAGCATCATGTGGGGAAGATGCTGAAATGGACGATGGATACTAGCATTTTTTCTCCTTAAATAAACTAGCCATGGCACAAAGTGTTTTGAATCACGCAAACAAGTACTTTTTGACATTTCCTGCATCAACTAAGAACCATATTTTCTACAAGTGCTATAAAACTATAATCAGGGGTTTAATTATGTGGATGGCAGCAGTCAGGCCTCCAGATGGGTCCAAACATCCTGGCCACTCTGTCTCAGCACTGATCCTGCAGATGTAGGTTCTGCATTTGCCACCGCCTGGGTCTCGTTTTACTTGTAGTATTTTGGTTATATTACTGCAATAGTTCATAAAATTGTATTTAGATTGAGATTATGGTTTCTTGTTCTATACTGCACTAATGACAGATTAAATGACAGAACCTGCTAATTTATCAGCCCTGCTACATTTATAGTTCTTTTGATAAGGATTAAGGTAATGAACCTCTCTTGGAGGAATTCATTTGATCTTTGGGCTGCCAGTTGGACAGCCCTTGTTTGGGAAGATGAAAAATGTGTTTTTTTGACAATGTCTAGGGTGAAGCAACTGTATCTAGTTGTGGAATAAATGGTACTTTTTGAAGCTATATGCTTTTACTCCATTTGAAGGTGAAGCAGGGGCACATGAGTATGTTTGATGTCAGAGATGACATGCTTGAATTGTTTACAGTCCTTGTTGCCCTGTAATTATGTTGTTTTGAGCTTACTGAAAATTGTTGCTCTTGTGGTCTACTTCAAGTGCATAAGTCAAGTCACTTGTATTCCATTAGCCATAAGATCAGTGGCAAGATGAGAAACCACACATCTGTAACTGACTGGGCTAATGAAGTGTGCTTGTATTGCAACTTGACTCTGTAATATCAAGACTATGTAAATGTCTGCCATTCACAAAAATGACTGTGACCTGCAATGCTTATAAAGGATAACCTAAAGGCAAACTCTCCACACTCTGACAAATAGGTCATACCTAACACACCATTTTGTAGTTTTTAAACTCCCCAGTTACACTGCAAAGTCTTCAGCTTCATTGTCCAATAGCCCATCCGTTAGTTGAACTAATTATGCTAAATGACTGAGTAAATAATTTCAGCCAAAAAAAAGATCACAAAACTTTTATTTTTCCCTGTGAACTGCAATAAGGATCTGTTTTGTTTAAACGTATTTTCTGATAATTCAGATGAATTGCACGAATACTCCTCATCCGACTAGTGACTTCAGGATGGGCGAAACAGCACAGATCCAGATAGGCCAAATTACACAGCTCCAAAGGGACCCATGAAAGTAAGGTTAGCTTATGTCTGACTAGCCTCATCATTAAGTGCTACAATAGCATGAAACATGTTGAGTGGTGCTATATCTGTTTTACCCTTCCTTAAAGTTTTCTGGCTTTTCACTCGAACCTGGTTGTACAGTTATGCTGAGATGGATTATTTTTGAATCATGCCAAATACAAATCACCTGGGTCTCAGGGAGTCATAAAGAGAAAACCATGGTACTCCTAGAATATTCCTTCTTTATAGTCTTACATGCTGTTCTGTTAAAATGCACTTCCAGACCAGATTCCTTCTATTTTTAGTCCTCTCTGGCCTCGCTGCCTCAGCATTAGGAGGGCCATTCCTATTTACCATGATTCCATGTGAATAATTAGCAGAATGTAAATAAAGATATCCCAAATCATCGGGTTGCTGCTAATATCCACAAGCAATTAAGGGGATACGTGAATATCTTTAAAGAAATTCATAAATGTGGGACTGTGGGTAATTAAAAAGCCATCCTGCGCTGTAATTGATAACTTGTTAAAGCAGCAGTACGTAATCTGTTCACTCACAGATCTGAAAAATGATCAATGCATGCTTCTTTTTGATGGCTCCTCTGGTAGCATGGGGGTTAATGTCTGAAACAGACATGTGCTGTGCTGCTTTAAAAAGGTTGTGGTGAACCTGATCCCTTGAAATGAAATACTGAGCTGGTAGCAACTAAGGGATTTCCATGGGAATCTACACCCGGCTGTACCCCAGCTCCCCCCCCCATCCCCTCAGGATTCAGTGGCCTCCTCCAGCCCAGCTCAGTAAGCAGTAAGCAACTATCACATCTTGCTTCTCTCTTTTTCTTTTTTTATTTGCATTCCCCAAGTCTCCAGCAGGGGAGATCAGGAGAGGGGATAGAAGCCTGGCTGCCTCTGTCTCACACACATTCCCAGTCCCCCTGCCCAGACACAGCTTGGCTGATCATCACACTGACAGTGGCTGGAGCTTGTGCCTAAGGAAGCCTGTGGGGAATGAGATACTGAACTGATGTATTTGGGTTTAAGAAAAACAGAGAGAGATGCTGAGTTTCTCCAGAGGCTGTGAACAGTCTTGGACCCAAGGAAAGAAAGGTAGGACTTGAGTGTATGTGAAATTGCAGGGAGGGTGCAGAATGCATATGCCTGTATCTGTGTCTGGAGAAGCACAACATGTGTAGGCAGAGCTGGGGATGGGATCGCTGGCTGTGTATTCTGCTTGAACACATGTGTCAATGTCAGCAGTTGTACATGCACAGTATACATATCTGTGCATTTGCTTGAGGTGGGCGAATTCCTCCAGTAAAAAGTGTAAAAAGCAAAACATACATAATTTCTCTTTCCTGCTAACACATGCATCTGCTTTGCACAGCACAGTCACATTCTGCGGGACAGGCAACCCACACACAGTGTGAAACAGCTACATACACAGTGTCACAGTGCCAAAAAAAATATTCTGTGCATACAAATCTACAAATCAGCAACAAAAAAAAATAATATACATTGTATTGCTGCAACACAAAATACATGCTGTGACACTGAATTTTGATGTACACAGTTTTAATGCAGCACAGCAAGGTACATATGTCACTGTGAAATAACACACAGTGTATCACTGCAACACACATATACAGTGACACTGCTATACAACACAGACAGCCGGTCACTACACATTATACACAGCATGACAATGCAACAACCATCTCCATGGGCAATACTACCACCTGCATAGTGTGTCTCAGCAACACATCTTTGTGTTATTTTTAATCTTACTATGTTTTACACCATCACAACTGTGTGTAACCTGCCAACACCAAACTATGTAACAGTCACAGCTTGCAACACAAAATGCTTATAGTGTTTCTACAACACAATTTACATATTGTATTATAGAAACAGTAATCTTTGTGTGTTAAAATACAGTCCACATGTCAAAGTCATACAGCCCACTATGTATAAGTGTAACACAAGTATGAATAATGGCAGTAAAACATACACAGTATGTAACTGCAACAGCTATCACCTTGTTCTACAATACAGCCCACCCAGTGTTTCACAGACGCACAGCCATGTATTACAGCATTAATACTGTGTGTACTATATCAACACATCTTATGTATCCCAGCAGCACAATGTACATTAAGTGTACATAAGTGTGCATTTTCAACAGTCATCACCATGTGCCATACTACAGGTAACATAATATATTCATTTTGCTGCCCACTCTGTGTGTTAAAGCAACAAAAGTGTTTATCAAAGCAACACAGAAAGAAGGTACAACAGCAGGAATACAACAATGTATCTTGGCAACAAAAAACACACATTGTATGACAGCAAAACAAAACAATGTGTCACATAAACAGTCATCAGAATTCACACTAAAGCCTCTTCCTTGTATCACTGCAGCACAACTGTCAATCAAAGCATCACAATCATGTATCACAGCAACACAATGTGCATAGTGTGTCACTGTAACAGCCTTCAGTATGTGCTACATTCCATGCTATAACTATAACTGTTTTGTACATCAGAGTAATACAACTGTATATCACAGCAACACAGCTGTATATCACAGAAATCCAATTTGGCATCCAAATAGCATATCAATAGATTTAATATCATGTCAGTGTAGTGTACCATTCCATCTGAATGTGAATGGACATTTTAGAATATGACTGTTTATGCTCTAAAGCTTCATAAATTCCCTGTTTTAATTTTATGCAGTTCTGCTAAAGCTTTACCATTTACACATTCAGGAGTCAGCTGAATCTTGATCCAAATTCAGAATTTGGTGCAATTCCTCCTGTAAATCTTAGTCAAATTGACTATATAAGTCATATTTATTAAAGGGTGCATTTCACTCTATGAAAATCACAGCTAATTTTTTCCTTTTTATGTAGATTGTGCCAGCAGTCATATGCATTTTACCATCAAAAATACATCGCTTTCAACATGGTTACGAGTACAAAAACCGCACACGGTTTCACAACAAAAACATCAACTGTGTAACAGTTGTGTCAAGTCACAATAAGTTCCACACAATTTCATAGTAACGCTTCAACTAATCTGTAAATATTTAATGCGCATCCAGATAAGGTACCAGTACACAGTAAGTCAAATCTTTTCATGTGTCATTGCATAAAGGCCTGCACTAGTGCAAACAAGGTCCCATAATGAACATGCACAGAGACTACTACTCTCCTAAGGAACACAAGGTATTGTGACATGTGCCACAAAGCACGATTTGGCAGGGAAACGGCATTACTGCCCAAATGTTAAGGTTCTATGGTTGTAATAATTACAGCACCTTCAGTCTGCCATACCACGTCAGTTTTGTCAATAAGGGACATTTAATGTGTTGGTGCCTCGTGGCACAAGTAGATCATATTTTTGTAAAACTGGCTTTAATATATATGGTAAAATTAATATATATATACTGTTTTTTTTTTATTATTGCAATTCAACATGTGACAACTGTGAAATTTTTAACAACATGTTACAAACATGATTCTGTAATACAAGGATGAACCCAGTCTACAGGTCCCACAATCCGCTGTGGGATAGCAGTACCTGAACTTATAGGGCTTTACTGACTAAAGGACAAATAATCAAAGCCATAGAGGTCTGAATTCACATCTATTCGCCACTTCCCCATGTTCGTTTACTGATTACTCTCGATATCGTGGTGAATACACAACCACTTTGGGCAACTTCGATAGTCACTATCTCACATTTCTCTTCACATCACTTTGTGTGCACGTGCACAGGTACTTCTACTATTGAGTAAGCTGCGGAGTGTATCATAGGAGCGAATGTGACTAGGTGTTCTGCTCCAAATTCACCTATTTCACTTCACCAATTCAGAGTGACGAATTGCTTGGTTGATGGCAGGGCTCCAGTGTGGTGTAAAGTGACTATTCATTCAAAAGTGACAATAGTGACTGTAATTAGATGACAACATGACCTAGCGACAAGATGACATAGAAATAAGGGTATTTGCATTTATTTTGTCAATGTTACTCGAATTGCAGTGAGGTGAATTCGACAGGTGATTGAACCTTTAGTAAATCAGGCCCATAATGCGTTATCTGCACCCAGTCTAGCTCTCCAGGTTATGGGCAACCCACTTACATAGTGTGAAAACAGTAATAGCAAAATCCAAAGAGTAACCCCGGGCACCACTGCAGGATAATATAAGAAAAAAATGACACTTGTAGTGCCTCATAGCAATATCTCTACTTAAAAGAAAAAATCAGAAATTTCAGCTGTGGATGTCATTAAATATAGCATCACAAGTGTCCTCAAAAAAAAAAAGAGAGTTGTTAATCCTCAAAATATCATTTAGAAAAAGATTTCCAAAGCCCCCATCTTAGAGTCTTCCTGGGTGATGGTTGCTGGAACCTTAAGAAACTAAACATTTTCTTAAAATATTGAAAAAAAAAAAATAGGTCCACAAAAATATAATGACTGTTTAGGGTTATAACCCATTTAGTAGTGCTACCTCACAAAAGCAATGTGTCACTTGAGGTGGCACATGGATTAGGCACCTTAAACAGCCATTTTGTTTGTGTAGTGCTCTAATATTTTCCTTAATTCTCTCCAAGGGTCCACCAACATTGGCTGCAGTTGTAACTGAAGGAGAAATGTATATTCATCTCCCACTGTCTCAGTAGTAGAAAGACACTGAGTAGCGCTAGCTACTACAATCAATGTAGGAACAGAAACCCCAGCAAATATAGTGTTGACCAACAACCTATTGGGGCCCCATGCATGCTATTTTTGCTACACATAAATAATATAGCTCCATAACATTCTCCTCCAAAGTCAAATATAGCTAGTGCTATATTTAAGGAAAAGTATAGACTGCATATTTAAGAAGTTTTAACCGAAATATTCACAAATATTGCTATTAATTAACTGCTCTGTATATTGAATTGTTTGCACCACATTTACACAACACTTACTCTCACTGCATTCTCTATTTTGTACGTCAGTAGTAAATGGCATGTTGCTTGTCATGAAATATTGTCTAATCAAATACAAAACAGAATCCCATCTGGTCAATGAATAAATATTTCTAACCTGATTTTAGTTTTAAAAAAAATGCCATTAATGAATCCCTAGTTACTAGGTGCTCACTAGCTGATAATCCCTGGGTAATGGCAGCCTATTTAGACTACTTACATTTATGACTGTCCCATAATACTCAGCACAGCAGGCAAGAATTTAAATGTACACATCACAAATGCTCACAATATTGTTACCAATTCCAGAAATGTAGACTGCTTATAAATACGACTTATTTCACATTTAAAAGATGAATACATAATAAGATTATACGGCCTAACATTTAATTGTCCAATCTTACAAGAATTTCCAATGTATGTTTATGTACATGATGGACCTTGCACTGATCTTTGTACAAAAAATGTGAAATATTTCATCTTGAAAATGAGATTCCCACCAAATCCTACTCCTCCAGAGACAGATGTGATAAAGATGAGATAATAGTAAGCCAGCTTCACATAATAATAAGAAACAAGCAACCAGCAGAGAGAGATGGGATAGATACACACAAAAATTAAATTTACCGGATTATATACTATGAAGTGACAGCTGGTTCCTCTGGAGCACCTCATTCTCGGCCCTATAAATTCCTCTTCTTCTTCTCTAGGGTTCCATTCTACTGAACAGTATTATGTGATAAATAGCACCTGAACATTAATAGGCAGCGCAGGTTGTAGAAAATACTATAGTAAACTGCCAGATAATCCTGAGTGGCGTTTATTTTTATTTTTTTTCTTTAATCGATACAGGAGGAAAAATATGAACGTGTGAATATAAAAATAAAGCTTGTATCGGACAAACAAAGGCGAAAAGTATTTTAATAGAAAGTTGCTTGTATTTAATTACTTTCTTGCTTTTAAAAGTCATTGGTCATTTGGTATCTTGAATTGTTTTAGAGGCAGATATACTCTAAACAGAGTTTGGCTTCACTTTATTTTTCTTTAGCTAGACAGTGTTACTAAGATAAAGCGTATGCTGGAAAAATTCATTTGTGGAACGCTCCTGTGTTTTCAATAGCAGGCAGACTCTTTTGTTAATTACAAACATTACAGACTGAGGCATTTTGGGCCAGCCAGATAAACTGTATCCAATTTATTTTATCGCAAACAAAAATAAATAGAATTATAAATGATAAGTCGGCTATAAAAAGCATTGTTTAGCAGCCCGTTATCTCCTGGGCCAAGGGCCACTATGCTTTATGGGTTTATGACTGGGCTCACAACTACTGGGGCCCACTTCAGGATCCTCTAATTCAGGGGTTGGCAAAGTGTGACTTGCGAGCCACATGCGGCTCTTTAGTCGTCTTGTTGTGGCTCGGAGAGCATACCCCTAGCCACACCCATGACCTCCAATGCTTCTTCTCATTGGACGTCGGTAAGTCATGGGATTGGGATAGTGCACTCCTCCCCCTCAAAGAAATTTGTTGCTGCTGGAGGAGGGAGAGAAATAGCTCCCTCCTCTTCTAAGTTTGCCGACCCCTGCTCTAGTTCTCTGGTGGGCCAATCTAACCCTGAATATTGTTGTATTAAAAAGCGTGTTGTGAAAAAATGTTGAAAATATGCAGTTGCAAAGAAAAAAATGTGAAAGTAATAGCTATCACATGTGCAATATCACACTAGCGTTTTATAGAGAGGAATATGCTCTGGGACGCTTCATGTTACATTTCTCAAGCGTATAGAGCGTAAGAGAAAAATACAACAGGATAAGTAGACAGAGGAATTGAACAATAGCAGTCACACATGAGGGAAAAGAGATGAATAAGTGCTATTATTTTTTGTAAATCATGCCATGAAAATACACCAGTGTTAATGTGACCGCATTTTAAAAAAAAACAAAAAAAAAATGCGCACAATATGCCAGTGTGATCCTGGCCTTAGTGTGTATGGGGAATGTTTTTATAGCAGTGAAATGAACCCATATGCATAAATGTACTTAAGCAGAGTTTATATAAAATAAGAGAGATAAGGTTCTACTTGATTTTAAGGGACAGTCCGGTCACCAATAGTTATTTGACTATTTCATATATTATTTTTGAAGTATGTATTATTAAAACATTTCCATTTATCTTGAATTTAAAGAAACTTTCTGCCAGAACCCACTTCTCTCTCACCTACTCTAGCTGATCAGTTTCGAATCTCAGTTCCATGACTTGAACCAGACTTGAGAATTCTGAACTAAAAACATCATCGACAAAATGAGAAAGAAATATATAAATATTTTATACAGACGAGCAAGCGCATGTTTATTGTATACACAATGAATACTACAAGCTTGTGTGTATTGTAGAGTATAGATGGCTTGGTTATGGTGTAGAAAACATTTATTCAATATTGTTTTGGTCCACGTCAATACACAGTAATACTAAACAATCACTTCATTTACCTTTAATCATTTCTATATAGAAAAAATATTTCAAGTTTCAGAATATCAAGGCAGTGCTTAAGTGACAACACGTTTGTGTATTGAACTGGAGATCTGTGTATCAAATATGAATCGTAGCTGTTCCAATTAACTGATCGAATCCAGTTAACCAATCTTACTTTTGGCCATTTTCTGTAACCATTAAGTAAACATTATGAAATTAAGCACGGATGAATAGTCACATCCCTTCAGCCATCCACCAATAGAGGCACTTTATATCACTGTTTTCTTTATTTAATAAAAGATATATGTATACTATTGAGAGGTTGATCTGTGTACCCATTAATGCTGGCATTACTATGTCATGACCACTCCTGTATTCAGTACTGTATATGGGAAAGCTGAAAATGGTCTGGAAACTTTCCAGGGATTTTCAGTAAAAGTGTAGCTGATATATTACCGCATCAGCATCTATGTTTTTATAAATTATCTATCAATAATAAGAGATGCGAAATGTACCCAAATATTTTTATTTTTTTTCTCGTTGGGAGAGTCTGCTGCCAAACAGCTGATTATGGTAGCTAAATAATCTGTTATGTAAAGCACAATACTAATTGAAAAGCAATACATTATAGTAAGTTAATTAAACCTATACACTATCATTTCACTATGTGAATGCTGTGTTCAGACATCTTAATCTATGAACAGAGTTGCACTGTTTCTTGGCTCAGTAGTTTGGACAGCTCTAAATCAAGATTAGTAGAAAAAGAATTATTAAGGGGTCACATTGTGCATGGAGAATCCCTTGTATTCTAGCATTTGCCATACTGCTTACTTCAGCTGTTCTTTAGTCTACAAACATGCCTCTGTTGAGGCAATAAATATGGCAGCTTCCACAATTTATTATATAAAGGTCACATATTATGGGACATATTTAAAATTACAGTACCACCAAAATATGAATTGCCTCAAATGCCTTTATAGTTATCTATTCAATCTGTGTTTTCACAAATTCAGAATTGTATCTATAAAGTAAGATATTTAGCTGTTTAAGCTTTAAAAAGTGGGATTTCGGGCATACTTCCTGAGTATGTTTTATCTGGGTGATTTCTGTTTAAAAAGATGTCTGCTATCAGTTAAGATAAAAACAGACAGGAAGTAATAAAATTCATGAATTCAACTTCAAACATAACATTTTTAAACATGTGCTGTATTTAAATAACTGCTATGCTCATTCAAATGTGGGTTTTATTTTTGTCCTGTTACTAGTCCTTTAACAAACAATACTTTCAACTTTTTGTCACCTTTTGATTTTTTTCCAGCGGCCATTTTAATTAGAGGGAATGACAGTAAAAATGCAAAAAAAAAAAAAAAAAAAAATTAAAAACAAATGTGATAAACTTTAAATTTTAGTTTCTTATTATTAAAGTCAAAATGGCCATTTTTGATCTTTTGATCAAAAAAATTTGATTAAAATAATTTAAAAATCATTGAAAAGTTTAAATTGAATTTTTGATATTGCAATATCAAATTTTCCCATCAAAACGATCGATATTACAGATTTTCCATAGAAACAAACAGATTGAAACGTTTCACTCAAATTTTTGATATCACGATATGGGGAAAAATTCAATAACGAATTTTCTCAAAGGAATTTTATCTTTGTATAAATTACTATTCTCAATATTGAAATTTTCGTCTGTCGAAATTAGCAGTATTGCGATATCGAATACAGTGATATTTTCGACTTTATTAAATTTCGCCCTAATTACTGTGGTTGATTGGATTTATTTTTTGTAGATTCTGTAAAAACACTATTATGTTATGTGTGCATTTAAGTATTTTATATTTGTAAAATGAACATTTTGGTTTATTTTTTTCAACGCCAAATAAAGATAATTGATATAAATATGACGATAATGGCAATGTACAGTGGAGAAAATGACAGCACTGGTAATGTACAGTGGAGAAAATGA